>VDFB02267079.1:0-66839 GCA_007258455.2 Sequoia sempervirens | reverse complement strand
TGGATGTCGTACATTTCACTACTTTGGCCAAAGTATTCTCGTTTAGTACTTCGAATGAAGGTCATTTATCATATACACTACTCATGGCCGATTTGACTTAAGGCTATCTTACACTACGCACAGGCTATGTCCTTCAATGGATATTCAGTCATCCCAGACTACCTACTACAAACTATCTACTTAGAAACGAATCAGTGTACAATTCTCTTGTTTCATAACTCCTAATTAGGAAATCTTTATCCTAAGATTGTTTAGCTTGTCTCAATTAACCTAATAACTTAAGCTTAAGACCTTAGTTGTTTCTGCCTTTATTTCGAACCTAATAGATAATAACTACTTCATCGTATTCTCCATATATGGAGATCATACAAAACATGCAATATTGATTCTTAATGCATATAAATCCTTCCCTTTTTATCTTTTTCCATTATTTCCTTTTAATGCAAGATAAGTAAACTAATTCCTTAAGTTCTTTTCACATATAATCCCATTTTACCCATTCCCTTTTCCAATGAATCCCTTACACAATTTTCCCTTCTATGCATTGCTTGTAAATGTTCATCAAAATAGTTCTATTCTATTAGAACTACAAAAAACAGTAATCACAAGACCAAAAAGAAACCAACACTCAAATAAAGGTTATATGTTAAAGAAGATTCATGCCTGAT
The DNA here is from genome assembly GCA_007258455.2 of Sequoia sempervirens. Lineage (NCBI taxonomy): Eukaryota > Viridiplantae > Streptophyta > Pinopsida > Cupressales > Cupressaceae > Sequoia > Sequoia sempervirens. Next base: position 66,171 of record VDFB02267079.1, on the reverse strand, counting down.
TTTAAGCTTCTCCTTCCAAAATTGTTCTTCCAGTCCCTCCTTCAAACAAGCTTCCAGAATTTCAGTTTGAAAATGGCTTCTCTATGATAGAATCTCACTCTATAATGATCTTTCGAAGCCTCTTCTCTCAATTGTGATTCCTCCACTAATTCCTTACTCAACTATAACTCACAATGACCTCACTCTCAGCTTAAAATGGGATATTATCTGTTAATGGCAGTTGCTGGTATAACTCACTGTATTTTCAACTCAGCAAAACAGAAAATACAAACAAAACAATGAAATGGATATGGGAGCTCAATAAAAATGCTAAACTTGGATTGCACAAGTGATGAAACACTAAATGGCAAGGCGTCTATATATAGGCCTGAAATGCAACGAATTCCACTAATGGAGGCATGTGGATTGACAACAAAGTGCCCAGAAATAATCAAAATGAAACCTGGCAGGTTTCTAAACCCTTAATCATCAAAATGAGAGTGAATCGACCTCATTTGAGCCAACAAATCAAGACTTAATGAACTCAGAAAGGAAGAAACGCCACTTACAGGAAAAAAACCAGTTTTGGCGCTCAAGAGGAAATGAATCACCATTTCAGCGAATTGGTCAAGATACATGTTGCAACACATCATATCCTTCAGCTCTTTGACATTTTCTTCGAGAATTCCATGCGTTTCTCTTCCATGCCATTTCATGGGAAATGAACTTCTTCAGAAATATTTTGTTCTCTTTTAAATGTTTACCTCAAATATTTCGATTTCACTATGGCTTATGTTTTACATAAAGAAGCTTGATTTTCCCTTGTTGAGATTTATTATTTTCCCAAAAGTCAAGAGATCAATTTATTTCTCCATAGTCCACTTTATAATATTTACTCCAAGTAAAAGATTTAAATCTTTTAATTTTTCACTTTAGAGTTTTAAAATATTTAAAACTTTAATAATTACTCTAAGTGAAATATAATCTATTTTCACTTTAGAGATTTATAATATTAAAATATAATTCCTTTATATATTTAATTATATAAATATTATTATAGTCCTAAATAAATTAAGCATATATATATATATTAAATACCCGAGTATTTATTAATATATATATATATATATATATATTTTAATATAACTATAACAATATTATATATATTTCTTAATATATAATTTCATATATATTAATATATTTAACAATTATATAAAAATATCGTGAGCTAGTCAGAAACCCGATATATAAATATATATACATTTTTACGTAAAGTCATCAAGCAATAATAATATTATATTATTAATATCCACAAATAATAGGTAGCGTGTGTATATATATATATATATACGCATATATACTCGTATATACCTCAGTGTACATACTATATACATGTATATACACACCCACTTAACCTATTCACTTATGTCCATTCACATTATCCTCACAATGATCATAATACTGTAAGTCTGATAAACAAACAATCATCACTCTCAAGCACAAAGAAGTAAACCAGACTCCTAAAGCCTATGGATGACTTCTCAAGACCAACTTATTTGACTTAGCTTACTTAGTCTAAGGAACGTGTGTGTGTATGCTCAAATGGTTCTCGTTATTGTTTACCCTATAGTTTGCAAACTCGGACTCGTTGCAGACTCGACAGCCCAAAAATATGACTCGGACTCGGGACTCGGCATGGACTCGGGAAAAGACTCGGCAAAAAAAAAAACCATAGTTTTACAAAAAAACAAGAACAAATTAATGCATTTAGAGAACATAAGAGCCTAATTTGATTATCAAACACTCATAATTCAAAGATTACACATGTCATGATCATTAAACACCCAATAATTGAAATTTCATCATTCATAGTCATCAAATACTCATAGTTTCAATGTATAACAGCATCATAAGTTTATAAATGTTTACATATAATCATGTCAAAAAGAGGAAAACATTAACAACCACATGTAATCTACATCTTCCTCTTTCCCCTCCCAATGGTACTCAATTTTGGACGCTTAGAACTAGAAGGTGCCTGTGCTATAGCATCCGAACGAGGACTAGGAGATCGAGCAGGGGAAACATGATATTCAAATGCGTCTTCGTCGTCCTCCATGGCATCCAATCTTGTTGCTTCTTCTTCTTCTGCTTGTGTTCTCTCTAATTCAGCAAGATCCTCATCAGTAAGGAAGACATCAGCCTCATCATTTTGTTCAGCCTCATCATTTTGTTCATCAATAGTCCATTCACCATATGGATCAATGTCATCCAAGTCGATGGACTTGTGTGAAACACCTTCCACCTTTCTAGTTCGAAGTCGAAGGTTGTACCGAACAAAAACTAAATCATTTAGGCTCTGCTGAGTCAACCTGTTCCTCTTCTTTGTGTGAATGTTCTCAAATAAACTCCAATTGTGTTCACACCCAGAAGCATTGGATGGCTGTGACAAGACACATATGGCTAGCTTTTGAAGATTTGGTATGCTAGCACCATAGTTCTCCCACCATAGATCTACAAAAACATGTTTAAAAAATATAAGTATTAAGAAATAAGAATAAAGTAAACAATCTATATGTAAGAATCAAGTTTCTAATTTCATTTTTTACCTAGTTGTTGTTTTCCTCTCCTTTCAATTGCTTGTTGGGAGGAAAAGAGTCTCCCCTCTGCACCCTTGTAGACCTTGAATAGATAAAAGAAAAAGTAAATCAAATATAGAAAATTCATAGATAGTCAAGGCTCAACATTACAAATTCATAAATAAGATGTAACAAATCTCACCTCCAACTCATCAAGCACTTTATCTCTCAGCGCACGATTAGGCACCATCCTATCAATGCATATGACAAGACCTTCCATGACCTCCTCATATGCCTTAAATGTGTCTGAGAAGTAGAACTTTGGATTCAAGAAGTAAAGTAAAGGCATGAATCTACCGGTGGAGTTGGTGTCCATCTCCCATCAATGATGCTTCTATGATTTCATATTTCCTTTGTTGCCGCTAGTAACGATATGGCCTCTTTGGCCCCTATCCATGGCTCCCATAGATAAAACCCATTGCATGCCATATCTCCAATTCACCATAATAAGAACCCTCACCAAAGGTTCTCATACCTAAAAAATGAAACAAATGTTAAATTATAAATAAAATTAACTCCTCAAAAATAAAACAGCAAATAGATTATCATGTATGATTTTTTTGTGTGATTGCTACTTACCCCCATCAACTCCTCTCCATTTTTTTTTTTTTTTTCATCAAAAACTATGGCAACAATCCTCTCCCCTTCAGGTCTATTGGAAAATGAGGACTCCTTCCAAGCATCGGACACGAACATTTGCTTGAGATGACCAATGGCACCAAGAATGCTTTGCAATGTGAGGAAGTGGCTAGCAAATCGTGTCACTCCAGGTCGCACAAGGTCCTTGCCATTTGTGAATTTCCTCATCAAAGAAAGCACCTAAGTATGGTTGTAGATAAATTTTGTAACACTTTTTGCATCTTCAACCACTCTTTTGCACAAGGTACTTGGTCAACCTCCTAGACCACCCCATCTAATAGATTGCATAAAGTATCAGCATTTTTAACTTCATGGGAGGCATCTATTGATTTTAGAAACACCAATCCACCATTAGAGGCCACTAAAAAGTGAAGGAGAGTTCTATTTCGTCCATCTGTCGACCCAACAGATAAAATGCTGCAACCTTTTCTTCGCCAAAATTTCTTTTGCTCATCAACCACAAGCTGTGTATTCTTTACGGCTTCCTCTAGCAATGGCCCACTCAAATCTCTAGATGATGGGGTCTTAAACCCCTTTCTTGCAACTGTAAGTGTGTTCACCAAACCTTCCCAATATGGGCTGTTTGCAACATTGAAAGGTAGATTATTATAGTACCAAAAGTTTGCAGCAGCCATCCTAGCTTCTTGATGCTTTTCCTTATTCCAACCGGTACCTTCAAGTGAAGGTTGTGCTCTTGGAACATTACGTGGAATAAAATAATTTGGTCCTGATGAAAGACCCTATCTAGCACTAGCAGTAGAAAAGGAACCATCAGGATTCACCAAAAGATGAATGTGGAGCACGGAAGCATGGACTTGCAACACCATGGGGCATAGATGGTGTATAATGGGATTGGGTTCCACTCATCGCTGCTACTAGGGCATCCTTTGTTTTTTGTCTTTCATATTTTTTAAGCTCATATTCAGCAAGAAGGGCCTTCATCTCTCTAATAATCTCAGGAGTAGTATTCTTGCATCCCTCCACATTTTGCCCAAGTATTCTAGCAAGGTGGTATTTTAATCTATTTATTCCTCCTGTCATCCATTTCTGGCATTCATTACATGTCGCTTCACCTTTTTTATTTCCTGGAATTCCATACTTCCATGCAGGGTCTTTTTTCATTCCCTTTGGATTTGAAGACGACATTGCTGTTTCAAGTTCAACATGGAAAAAAAAAATCAGCTAGGGATTGCTAAAAAATCAGCAAATAAATGTGATTCAAAGTTTCAAACATTTGCAAAAGAAAAAAAATGCAAAACCAAGCTAGAAACAGTAAGAATTAGGCTATTAAGGAAAATAGAAAAAAATTTGGCAGCATTTCCCCTTATTTTTTTTGATTTTTTTGATTTTGAATGCAAGAAAACAAAAAAAAAGAATTGTTAGATCACTTACCTGGCTCTATTTTGATCTTTTTAGTTCGTTCTCCTTGCTTCAATCAACCCCAAATCAATTTGCAGACCTGTTTTTCACAACTGAGAGTGTTAAAATGAAAAAAAAACGAAAAAGAAACATGGGTTTTTAACCCATTTTAAGATTCAGCCGCAGGAGAGTCCTGGGTCAGGACTCCCTAGTCCGACCTTAGGACTCGGCCGAGTCTTGACCCGGGACTCTCTTGGACTCGACTCCCGAGTCCATGGCGAGTCGACTCGGCTAGGCCACGGACTCCCGAGTACGCGGCGAGTCCGCAGAGTCTGCAAACTATGGTTTACCCGACCAAGCTCCTCTCCTGAGTGATATTTCTCCTCTGCTTGGAGGAATGGTCCTCATACCTGCATCCACCGTCATAAACTCACGGCAATCAAATGCTCACAACAATAGCAGTATATATGATAAATCAACATGATTCATTGACCTTCTTATGCAGTATTTCACCATGAATAACATCAACTGAGATAACATCAAATGAAACAACATCAAGTGAGATACATTCATATTGAAAACAAGGTACAAGCATCATTAATTCATCTCCAAAATTCACACTATATTCAAATTTACCCTATCTATTAACGGTAAATAGTAACTTCACAATTCGGGATGTAACATCTCGCTATGCGCTTTTAACCATGGTTTGAAGTCTATTAGATTCAGGTAAAATCAAGATTCTGTGATGTTTTGTGAAATATCCTGGAAGTTATGCATGACAGAGTTTAGCTCTGTGTATCATAGTCATTTCTCTGTTTAGTATATCAGTGTGGGAGATTCCGCATTTCCTTGAAAAAAATTATTTTGTGCTGCATTTCTAAAGATAGTCTCACTGACGTCAACGGAGTGTGAATTTGAAGAAAGATTGAATCTAGATGTCGCTTGTATGGAGAAGTGTATGTATGATTGAAAGTTTTTGTGATTAGGTCCAATCCTTGGCGGACCTAATACATGATATGTGTTGTGAAGATTAAATATACATTGCGGATGTTTTTTAGGGTCTATTTTAGGTCTATGCCGACCTAAATTATGTATTGCATGTTTGGTTTGAGCGTGAAAAAGTTTTTGAATCATGTGTGAAGCTGACAAAGCTATTTTTGAATTGTTTTTGGTTACATCTAATTAGACCGACCTAATTGATGTATGCGGATGTAATTGGGTGTTTATATGTGAGACATTTTTGAGTTGTAAGATGGATGAAAAGGCATATGTGGTAAATTAGGTGGGAAAGGTCTCATATGATGCGAACATGCGAATTCAGAGGTGTGAGATCAGAATAAGGGCAGAATTGTTGAGTGACTGCTAAGCAGAGCAATACTTTGCATTCAGAGCTTCAAGGGAATCACAAGGAAGGTGCACTTTTATTAGTTCACATTTTGGCTAAGTAGCCATCTTTGTTTTGTATCTATTTTTGGCTATGAGCCTTATAAAGACAGTGCGTCTTGGCAATGAGCCCCTGTAATATAGTATATCCGGATATAATATATTGTAAGCTTATCCTCACCGTGGTTTTTCCCATTTTGGGTTTTCCACATAAAAATTATGGTGTTCATGTGTTATGTGACTTTGTGGATGATTCATGCTTTCACTCTTTATTTTTGTTAATATGTTTTGGTGATTGGATAAGCTGTGTTCAAAAGTTTAATAGAATACTGATTCACCCCACCTCCCGCCTCTGTATTTTGGATTTTCAAAATTTCAGATTGGTGATCTTGTCCTTATGGAAAATCAAAGAAATCAGTAGGACAAAGACAAGAAAGGAAAATTTGAGCCTAATTGGTTAGGCCCATATGCTATCATTTCTAAGTATGGTTCAAGAGCATATCAATGAGCTACTCCCGAGGGTCAAGAACTTGATGAGCCAATCAACATAATCCATCTCAAGCGCTTCTATGCTTAATCTAATGAATACCCCAATTGCAAAGGAAAAATGTGTATATCATAGAGTATATGTAGAGTTTGGACGTGGGAGGATATATGCAACAACAAATTTTGATGAGTATATGTTGGTGGGTAGGGGTTTGGAGAAGAATACACAATGTGTATATAACCAAAATAGGTCACAAAAATGTGTATATATTTTGCAAAGTGCAACGACTAAATGAATATATGTAGCGTATATATTACTAGAAAACACAATGAATTTGTGAGTATATTGCAAACTAAACATTGTTAGAAATGTATATACAAATTATATATGTATATATTTGGATCATGGGAAAACCATAAACATGCAAAAATAGAAAGAGATTGTGCCACAGCCTGTACGGTATGGACATACAACTGCACGGTAGTATGGAATTTCATACCACTAAATGCTCAAAGTCGTACAAAAAACCCAAAATCTTTTCTATTTGCAAAACATAAAGTGTTATATTTCGGGTTTTGTCTTTCAACCGACCCAGATGCAACTGTGACTGCCATTTAAGACCAAAATGCTCTTATATGAAGTTGATTCTTTGAACCACTTCAAAGTACTTGTAACTTGTGAGACAAAAGACAGATGGACACTAATAGAAAGCACAATTAGTAGAAAAGGTTAGCGGTTCATGTTGGGTTCACCAGAATGTGAACAATGAAATTTATAGAATTAGAAATGCAAATGAAACTAAAGACATAAATTGACATCAAATTCAAACGTAGTCTATAAACTCCACTACAAACCTCAAAAGGATTGATGTTATTCGCCTTGGAGGTATGTGGATGCAATCTCAAATAGCATAACACTAATAATATGATGAGTGATCAATTCGACATAATAGAGTTGCTTAGACATGATTGAATTATCCCAATGATGAAGAAGATGACTGAATTTATAGACCGAGGAAATGTGGATGAGGATTAGGCCCTAAGTTAACTTAAAAATTAGTGAAGTCAACTCAATTGCAAATTGGAAAATTGCTATTTCGAGACCAAGAGGATAATATTGGATTATTTAAATTGAAAAATTGGATAGATGTGCACATGAAGTTTTCAATTTTAGATTGAGTTAACTGATTAAGATTGAAGAAGTTTCTGAGTCGAAGATGGAGTTAATTGAGGACTACTAAAGTGAGATGTAGTTAATTGCTGATGGAAGAAAGAGTTGACGAAGAGGTAATTGGAGTTAACTAATGAATGAATTTGGAAATTAAATCACATTTAATTAAATAATAAATTTTATTTAATTAAATGGAAAACGTGATAATTAACTCACATTTAATTAAATAATTAAATAATAAAATATTGTTTAATTTAATGGATAAAAGATAAATTGAAATTATTAAATGATTATTAATCAATTAGGTGATAAATGATAAATGGATGCAATTAACGATGACATGATGATTATGTTTAGGTAGAATAATTTAGGTATCTAGAAGATGCAACTAGGTTCATTTCAACAAAGGAATTAACATCTTATGGAATAAGGCAAAGGGCAAGGCATTATGGACAACAACTAGCTTCTTCACTCTTTGAGAGGTGATATGGCCCCTCATAGTAGAGTAGATAAAACAATCATTAGACCAATTCCTTTTAGCAGTAATGGAACTAGAGACTTGTAGATGCCAGTTCACCACAGGGATGAAAAGAGGTGTGCAAATGATCTTAACAATGTTAAACTCCCCTTTAGCTGCCACTTGTTTCCAGTTCCTTTTCTACTAGAGTTAATTATGCTAGCCACAATCTTGTAGCCTATGAGAGAAATAGATGCAGTCTGGATACCTAATTGTTGCAACATTTTCTGCACTTCACATTTTTGTAAAATTCTTCGTGAAGCCTTTTTTCATCATGTCATCAATAGTGACTCTTCTAGGCCTCTCTATAAACCATTTAGAGTTTGCTACATGTGTGGCAATGTGTAAAGGGCTGCTCAAATTTTCCTCAAATTTTCCCATTTCTGCTGAATGACCAGCTGAGTATGGCTGTGATAGAATGCTAGGTTGGGGTTCCACTCACGAATAATTTAACACTCATAGATCTCTCAAAGGATAGAATTGCTATATCTGATGACCATAAAAATGAAGAGTACAAAGGATATAGTATATCTTGCACTGTTATGGCCTTAGCCTATTTGATATATAGGGTTATGGGGTGGCAGACTTGTGGCACACATAACCTTTAACCTGATCATTTGATAATCCCTAGATATCATAATTATAGTGGTAGTTGGTCTAATTACGATTATCTAGTCCAATTTTGCTCTATATAGGAGGTAGTGGTTTGATGCTTGGTAGGATATTTTTAATTCTATTCTTATTGTAAGTCTTTGGGAGGTTGTTTCTTAAAAGTAGCTTATCCTAATATCTAGTATTCTGCATTCCTGCCCATTCTGTGTGGATCTTTTTTAGTCTGCTCTTATTTGTGCCTTCATTTTGTTTTTCTACTCTTTCTATTGTGATGGGCCATAATATATTGTTGTTGATTTGCTCTTAAGTAATTTAATTACAACTGGTGTCAAATTTTCAATTTGGGAAAAGATTCCATGGTGCTATCTATCTTCATTGTGAGTAGAGTTCAATAGTTCGGTTAAATTTGTTAGTTGTGTGCATTTTTTTGCTTCAAATTTATTGTTGTTTAGTTTGGCATTCACCACAAATTTCATTTCACTCTCTGTTTGCAAGACCAAATTTAGTATTCTGCATTCATTCTGCCCAATCTGTGTGGATCTTTTTTATTCTGCTCTTATTTGTGCCTTCCTTTTGTTTTTCTATCCTTGCTATTGTGTGGGGCCATCATATATTGTTGTCGATTTGCTCTTGTGATAAAGTAATTTAATTACAACTGGTGTCAAACTTCAATTTGGGGAAAGATTCCATGGTCTTATCTATTTTCATTGTGAGTAGAGCTCAAGAGTTTGGGTAAATTTGTTAGTTGTGTGTATTTTTTTGCTTCAAATTTATTGTTGTTTAGTTAGGCATTTGCCACAAATTTCATTTCACTCTCTGTTTGCAAGACCAAATTGAAAACTTTTAATCCAAGGAGGAATTAAGGGTTTTTAATTGAACCAGGCAAGCTAGGGTTTAGAAAGCCTAGATCTAGGTTTTCTCACACGGTGCAATATGGTGATTGTTGGATTCGTCTGAGAGAGGTGATCACAACAGTGTATTGGTCCCCTACACCATTTTTGTATTGTATATTTCTTTGCACATCTATGCAACATAGCAGTCTTTAGATTTGTCAGCAACGTGATCCAAGGAGAATAAACTGCTGAAAACCCTATTTTTGATGCCCAACCAGCATGGGGGTCCCTTTTAGGAGAGGCAAGTGTAAGTCTGCTACATTGGAAGAGCCCTTCCAAGGAGGATATTTGATTTTGGGGTAGAGGTGGTCCATTGTTGGAGGAATCTATGAATGAGCTTCAATTGAAGATAGAGGACATGCATCTGTTAGAGATATTATAATAACCAAGGAGACTTAGTAATGAGTAGATGACAACACGGTCGGCTTTGGATGGTCTGTGTCAACAAATGGAGAAGACGAATGCTATATTCGCACAAATGAACTTCGCTCAGAAGAGAACTGCTGCTTCATTGTAGGATCAATCCTCTTTTTAAGAGTAATGGATTGGAGATTTCATTGAGCCCCAAAGAGGTTTATTTCCCAACTTATATCACAAATTTGATGGCTATGATTTCATCTCTTAAATTGGAACTTGAGCAATTCTTATGGTATGTTTGGTTGTGTGAACAGATTATGAAATCTATGATCGCATGGATTGGTTTTGTGGAAAAACTTTTTACACACAGTTGGCTAAGTTTCTATAAAGATATATGGTCAAGGATTATTCATTATAATTAGCAGTTTTAAACCTTGCGTCAGATCACATGTCCAACTTGTTTTTAGGAGATTTAAGGGATCACATTCAACATCAACAAAGGCTTTATGATTCTTCTCCTTTGAGGGATGTGGTGGATAGGACAAGAGGAATGGCATAAAGCTATTAGGAGACAGTAATTCACTGATTTTAAGGACTGTGGCACTTTGACATCTTCTCAATCAATTAGATTGACACCTCAATGAATAGACTAGAAAAGGGTCAAACTATTGTGCTTCAATTGTGACATCAAAGACAGTCAAGGATGTTTAAATGTGTGAAAAAGAGATCCTTCTACATTGAAGGAGCATCAGACAGGGAGAGGAGGATTTCAAAACTTATGATGTACAGTAGGAAGTATTAGTTGAGCTGCAAACAACCATTTCTTGAACCCTCAAAGTCACAAGATTTTTGATAAAGCAAAGGGTGACAATTGTAATTGATTCTAGCAGTACTCATAATTTTATAAACTACAAACTGATAGTGTGTATGAATTTCGTTGTATACCCAGCCCCTGCATTTCAAGTCATGATAGTAGATGGTAGTACTATCAGTTGTTCAGGCAAATGCCATAGCATTAAAATAGCTATGGGTGATTATTTGTTGGATAGCTCTATGTTTGCGACTTTCTTGGGATGAGCAGATGTGGTATTGGGAGTCCAGTTGTTCACTACTTTGGGGACAATAAGGATGGACTTCCTGGAGCTTTTCATGAGGTTTCCTTCATAAGGCATAACATTTGAACTTTCAGGTTGCAGGTAAAGCCTCTAGAAATTGTTAGTTCCTATGAGATGACAAAATTGTTCATTAATTGATCTTTCTGAACTGTGGCATTATTGTTTCTACTAAAGGCTCAATGGCTATGTGCATCACCATCATTGTATTTCCAATCTATTATTGACAAACACTTGGGGGCATTTAGACATATGCTTAAGTGCATACTTCCAATGAGGGATCACAATCAAGCTAGTCAACTCATTCTGGGTTGGCATCCACCCAACATCAGGTGCTATCAATGGCTGTATGTACAATAAATTGAGATTGAGTGCATAGTCCAATAAATGCATCAGGATTGTATCGTTCATTCCATTCAATGTGAACACACTTATCCAATTATGACGTCTCCTTCTGATATGTGCGACATTTTTGCCTGTCTCAAATAAGAAGACAATGCATTGACAAGAAATGGTGTACTTGCAACCAGTTACAAAAGAAGTAGACATAGGCCCACAAATATCAGCATGAACTAATTGAAGTACCTTAGAAGCTCGCCAAGAGTCGCCATCCTTGAACGGCAGGTGATGTCGCCTACCGAATGAAAACCAATAATAAACGCCTTTTGCGCCGAAGCCCAAATGTTAGGTAAGCCATCTACAAGTCCCTCCCGAGCAAGCTAAGAGAGATAGTGCACGTTCAAGTGCCTGTACCACTGGTGCCAAAGATTGGTGACAATTGAATTTCTGGCTGCCAAGGCTAACTCCGGAGAATCACCAGTGTCCACAAGCCTGTAAAGGCCATGGTCCTCTATCCCAACGGCCACCGTTGTGCGAGTCTCGCGATCTACAATCGAACATTTGTGCGAGCTGAACACTACATCCATCTGGGGAGAATGCCGCATTATCTGACTGACTGAGAGAAGGTTAAGCTCCATATCAGGTACATAATACACGTTGAGGAATATGAGATCCCTCTCGCCAGACTGAACCTGAATAGTACCTGTGCCGACAACTGTGTATTCCTCGCCTCCTCCAAAAATCACTAAGTCAGTGCAAGGGGAAAAGTCTGTGAACCAGTCACGCCTATGTGAGAAATGACGCGAGGCACCAGAATCTATGTACCAAGCAGAGGATTTGACATGGTTTGCAGGCCTTTTTGCCATGAATGCATAAAAGGCAGATTCCTTCTGCTCGGAGTGCTCAGCGACACTCGCTTTCTGTTGAGACCTGTTAGAAAAATTGTCATTGATGTCAAACAAAGAGCTTGGTATGTAATCGAGCTTGGTACATGGTTAAGAGTGTTACATAGATAAATTAACATTCTACAGATTGAAGCATGCATATCGGTGTTTTTCAGATGTAATTGATAAGATATAGATGGACATATCTACAGATCAGAGTTATAAATAAATATCAGATCGAAGAAATATACATGTTTCAGTTTGAAGTTAGCAAACAAATAAATCTGGAGAAGTATATCTTGGAGCTTGGTACGTATTTTGCTTGGTACGTATTTTGAGAAGTTAGCTTGAAGATCTTTTTGTTAGTGGAGTATAGACGTATCAATCTGAAGCAGATTAATGAGTCTGAAGATGGTGATTATTTCCAGATTGTTAAGATTAAAATTAATTAATCTGTGTCTTATCGGGACTCTAAGGGGCGCGTATTTTTGTCAAAATACGTGTTGATTATTCTATGAAAGGAACTCGTATGTTCTTCTTAACAGGTTGGTTAATGAATTTGTTAAATTTCAAAGGGATATGCTTTCATTAAAAGACGTGTTTATTGCTGACACAAGTATTAAAAGACGTGTTCTTGAAAGAATACGATTCAGTATAACTGCCGCAAAATAATCCTTAATGAATAGACGCGAAACTTGAATAGAAGGCAGTTTAAATACCACGTGTAAACCAACAGAAGATATATTAATCCTTAATGAATAGACGCGAATCCTGAATGGAAGGCAGTTTAAAAGACGTGTTCATCAGAAAAAGTGCGAATCTTGAATGGACGTGGGTTTTAATAAAAGTTCTATTCTTTCTAAGGGACGTGTATTTCTAAATGAAGTGATACATTTCCTAAAAGGATGCGACTTGTGCTAAAAGATAGATTCAATTAAAATTAAGAAGTATTCAGTTCTGTGTAAACAGAAAAATAATCAAATCATGTAAAAATCAATTGGCAATGAGGGACATCTCAAAGGGTGTGACTAAAAGAAAAAGATGCAAAGTGTTGTGATCATCAACAATTGCAACCCTTGGTCAATCTATATATTTGTCATACCATTCAAAGCAGAAGGGTGGTTGTTGCAGTTGAAGATTTGCAGTTCAGTCAGATTCCTACCTCCTTGTGTGGGCTGAAGGTGATATCTTTGATCACATAGAGCAGATTGGATAGTTGGGCTTGTGCAGATCAGATTGAAGGCAGTCTCACTTCCATCAAGTCAAGGTTTGGTGCCTTGCATTAGGGGTTGGTGCTCCTTGTAGGCAGGTGTCTACTAAATTTGTAGAGGTCTAGGTGTTCCTTGTAGGCTATATTCTACTAAATCATCTTGGTGTAAATCTGTAGGTTGGTGTCTACTTTGAAAAATATTATTTCAATAAAGTTGTATCAATTTGGGGAAATTGGTTCATATCAAAAATTGATTGTAATAAGTTTGAAAAGTTAAAAATAAAAATTGTATTTGATTTACTGATTCACCCCCCCCACTCTCAGTAAATCTTTTTGTGCTCTTCAATTGGTATCAGAGCGAGGTCCTTCTTGAAAGCTTAATCGCTTGAAGGAGATCCTTAAGATCACTTATGGCGAATCAAAGCAACACAGTGAAAGCACCCATCTTTGATGGGACTAATTATGTATTCTGGAATATCAAGATGGAAGTATACTTGAATGCACTTGGGTTTGATGTGTGGCAATCTGTTGTTGATGGGTACTCACCTCCAGCCACCCCTCCAACGGATCAAGCAGGGAAAAAGAGAAGTGAAAACAATGCAAAGGCTAAGCATGCTCTTCTTTGCAGCCTAACAGATTTTGAGTTTACAAAAGTCATGAGATGCAAATCAGCAAAAGAGATTTGGGACAAACTTCAAAATATTTATGAAGGAGATGCAAAAGTTAAGAAGGCAAAGTTGCAAACTCATAGAAGAAAGTTGGAGACTCTCAAAATGGAGGATGATGAAGATATTGCTTCATATTTTCTTCGTGTTGATGAAACAGTGAATATCATGAGGGGACTTGGTGAAGAGATCAAGGATGACTTCATTATTGACAAAATTCTAAGATCTCTTTCTACAAAGTTTGAAGCCAAGGTTGCAGCATTGGAGGAATTAACAAACTTGGATCAGCTAACCAAAGATGAATTACATGGAATCCTTGCTGCCTATGAGATGAGGATTGAAGGAAGATCACCACAAAAGGAAGTCTCATTCAAAGCATCCAAAAAGGGCAAGAACAAGCATGAAGAAAAGGATGAAAAATCAAGTGATGAAGCAGAAGCTTACTTCATGGGTAAACTTAAGAAAGGAAAAGGAAAATACAAAGGAAAATTTCCTTTTAAGTGCTTCAATTGTGGAAAAGTTGGACATTATGCCTCAAAATGTCCTCAAAATGAAAACAGCTCTAGTGAAGAAGAAAAAAAAATCAGCAACAAGAAAAAGGGAAAGAAGAATTTCAATAATAACTCAAAGAAGAAGTTTCAAAAACATAAGAAGAGTTTCTATTCAAAGAAAGATAGTAGCACCTCCGAAGAAGAAAGTGAAGATTGCTCTAGCAATAGTGAAGAGGAAATATTGTTCATGGCTGAATGTGAAGAACTAAATGCTGATAAAGATTTTGATGAAGAAGAAAAGATTGATCAAGAATGTAATGAAGAAGAGGAAGTGGATCTTGAAGAAGAACTGCACTATGCTTATAAGAAGAATGAAGATTTGAAGAAGGCTACCAAGTACAAATTGAAGGTCAAAGTGATGACAAAAGACTTGGAGAATTCAAGCAAAACCATTGAAGATTTGAGAGCTCAAATCATGGAAGCTGAAAGAAATGAAGAAGATTTGAAAAACAAACTCAATACAAAGGAGATGAAATGTAACAAGCTGGAGCAAGAGATAGCCATGCTAAAGTTGGAATTGGAGAAAACAAAGGTTCAACACACAAAGATTGATGAAGAATCCAGCAAGTTGATTGAGCTAATGAAGGCTCAAGATTTTCTTCAAAGCAAAAAGGGAGGTAGTTTTGAAGAACAATCAAAGAAGGTCACTAACTCCAAAGAAGATTTCAAGACTTTCTCAAAGCAAGTTGAAGAAGAATGGATAAGTGCTGATCCTAAAAGAAAATCAAACACTAGGCAATTATATACATTCAATGGGTATTGTTTTCTATGTAACAAATTTGGCCACAAGGCCTTAAATTGTAAGAACAAAGTAAAAAATATTCCTAGTTACCTTAGGAGAGATTATAACCCTTTCACACCATTAATGGACTATAATAGTCTATGCAACAATTGTAATAACCTAGGGCACAAAGCACAAGCTTGTAGGACAGTTTTTAATGTTTCTCCAAAACAAAACAAGAAAGAAGATAAGTCCATTAAAAGGAGAGAAATGCCTATCAAAGTGTGGAGGAAGAAGGAGAAATCCATGTTCATTCAAACAGCCTTACATGCTGAAAGTAAGAAGGATAGATGGTACATTGATAGTGGGTGCTCAAAGCACATGACAGGTGATAAGAGCAAATTCATCTCTCTTGAACCTACTGATGAAGGAACAGTAAGATTTGGTGATAATACAAGAAAACAAATAAAAGGAAAAGGAACACTTAGTCTAGATAATGGGAGAACAAAAACAGAAAATGTTTTGTATGTTAAGGGTCTAAAAGAAAATCTTCTAAGTGTTAGTCAACTTTGTGATCAAGGACATAGTATCACATTTCTTTCTAATACATGTGATATCAAGAAAGATGGAAAGCTGGTTGCTCAAGCTGAAAGGAAACATAATTTGTATATCTTAAAGGAGATAAGTTGTGAAAGTTGCAACCTAGTACAAGAGGATGAAAGTTGGTTATGCCACAAGAGGCTAGGCCATCTCAACTTTGATAATATTGTCAAAGTTAGCAAATCAAATGCTGTGAGAGATATGCCAAGGATAACAAAACCTTCTAATATCATTTGTAGAGAGTGTCAACTTGGAAAGCAAACAAGGTCAAGCTTTAAGTCTAAGGAGCATTCTTCATCAAAGCCATTAGAACTCATACATACAGATCTTTGTGGGCCAACCAAATCCAAGAGCATGAATGGAGAAAGATATTTTATGTTGCTAATTGATGACTTCTCAAGAATGACTTGGGTTGCATTTTTGAAAGAAAAATCTGAAGCTTTTGATAAATTCAAAGCTTTCAAAGAGCTGGTTGAAAATGAAGCAAACATCAAGATAAAATGTCTTAGATCAGATCGAGGAGGAGAATTCACATCAAAGGAATTTGAAAATTTCTGCATAGAGCATGGAATTAAAAGGCAATTTTCTGCAGCAAGAACCCCTCAACAAAATGGGGTTGTAGAAAGAAAAAATAGGACGGTTCAAGAAATGGCAAGGGCAATGCTAAATGAAACCAAGATAGCAGATTCCTTTTGGAAGGAAGCAATTCATACAGCAGTTTACATCTTGAATCGTGCACAAATAAGAGTGAACAATGAGAAGACTCCATATGAACTTTGGAAAGGTAGACCAGCAACTGTCAAGTACTTCAAAATTTTTGGAAGCACTTGCTACATTAGAAGAGATGAAGAAGATTTAAGCAAATTTGACACAAGAGCAGATGAGGGAATCTTTCTTGGCTACTCATCAAAAAGTAAGGCATATAAATGCTACAACAAAAGAACTCACAAAATTGTTGAGAGTGCTAATGTAAGAATTGATGAAGGAAAGCAATTCAAAGAAGTTGGACAAAGTGATCACCATGTTCAAACTATGAATGATGAAGACAAAGAGGATGAGGATTCCCAAGAGGAAGAAAAGGAGGAAGAGGCAAAGGAAGAAGAATCTTCACAAAAGACTCCCATGAAGACACCAAAGACACCTTCCAAGTTTGTTCAAAAGAACCATCCTGAAGATTTGATTCTTCAAGATAGATGTAGATCTACAAGGAAAATGGTGAATTACAATGAAGATTGTCATGCAGCATTCCTATCTCAAGTAGAGCCCAAAACTTTTGAAGAAGCAAGCAAAGACAAAAGTTGGATTGATGCAATGAATGAAGAATTGGATCAAATAGAGAAAAATGAAACTTGGGAAATTGTTCCAAGACCAAAAGATAAGAATGTAATTGGCACAAAATGGGTTTTTAGAAACAAATTAAATGAAGATGGTCAAGTCACAAGGAACAAAGCAAGGTTAGTGTGCAAGGGCTATGCACAAGTTGAAGGAGTAGATTTTGAGGAAACATTCGCACCAGTTGCAAGGATTGAAGCAATTAGTATGTTTTTATCCTATGCAAGTCACAAGAAGTTTAAGGTGTATCAAATGGACGTCAAATCTGCTTTTCTTAATGGAGATCTAGAGGAGGAAGTTTATATTGAACAACCCGAAGGCTTCCTATTATCAGAAGACAAGGATTATGTGTGCAAGTTAAAGAAAGCTCTCTATGGGCTTAAACAAGCTCCTAGAGCTTGGTATTCTAGACTTGACAAGTATCTCAAAGAGCAAGGTTTCAAAAGAGGAGATGTAGATAGCAATCTATACATCAAAGAAGAGGATGGACATTTATTGATTGTGGTGGTGTATGTAGATGACATCATTTTTGGTGGAGACAAGGACAAAATGTGCAAAGAATTTTCATCATGTATGCAAAAAGAATTTGAGATGTCGATGTTGGGAGAATTATCTTTCTTCCTTGGGCTGCAAATTTCACAATCAAGCAAAGGTATTTTCATCTCCCAAGCCAAATATGTGAAAGAAATGTTAAAAAGGTTTAGGATGGAAGATTGCAATCCTGTTAGCACTCCTATGGTTACAGGTTGTAAGCTAAGCAAAGATGATGAATCCCAAGAAGTGAATCAAACACTTTATAGATCAATGATTAGAAGTTTGTTGTATTTAACTTCTACAAGACCAGACATAATGCAAGTTGTTGGAGTTGTGGCAAGATTTCAAGCAGCACCAAAAGAAACACATGTTCATGCAGTAAAGCGTATATTCAAGTATTTGAAAGGCACTATGGAATATGGTTTATGGTACCCTAGCAACAATATTTTCACTCTTGAAGCATTCACAGATGCTGATTGGGCTGGCAATGTGGATGATAGAAAAAGTACAAGTGAAGGAGCTTTTTTTCTTGGAGGAAATTTAGTATCTTGGATGAGCAAAAAACAAGAGTCAGTCTCTCTATCTACAGCAGAAGCTGAATACATAGCAGCAGCAGCATGTTGCACTCAACTTTTGTGGATGAGGCAAACTTTAAGAGATATCAAGGTGGAGTATGATCATCCTTGCACTATCTATTGTGACAACACTAGTGCAATCAACATCTCCAAGAATCCAGTAATGCACTCAAGAACCAAGCATATCCCCATTAAATATCATTTTTTAAGAGAGCAAGTAGCGGAAGGACAGGTATGTTTGGAATATATAGCTACCAAAGAGCAAATTGCTGATATATTTACCAAACCACTACCAAGAGATGCATTTGAGTATCTAAGGGACAAATTGGGAGTTGTCTCACATCCATCAAATTAATTGATGGAAGCATGTATTCAGGGGGAGCTACGCACAAAATCTTGTAGCTTCATGGAACAAAAGGAAAATCATTGTTAGAAGACCCCTTGCCATTGATGTCAAAGGGGGAGAAATTGGAGATAGGGGGAGTCAAAAAGATGAAGTTCAAAATTGCCATTGAAGAGATTGCCATCAATGACAAAGGGGGAGATTGTTAGAAATATTGTCATTGATGTCAAAAGTCAAATAACAATTTATGAAAATATATAGATGGTTAAAATGTTTGCTCAGATTGAAGATCATGTTTGAAGTATTCTGTTTAGAATACATAATATGTCAAATGAAGAACATGAGTCAAAGAGTTTTATGAGTTGAAGAGTTTCAGATTTTTGCGCTTCAGACTTTTTGCTCAGATTCGTAGATCTTTATACGCTTCAGACTTTTTGCTCAGATTCGTAGATATTTTAATATAGCTTATGTTCGGTTGAGGAGTTTAGACTTGTGCTAAAGTTTTGAAGAGAAATTCAGTTTCATTTAAAATCGTTTTAGAATGACTTTAACGTGTTCATTAAAAAAACAATCAAGAAAAAAACAAAAGGTTAACACAAGTGCAGCCGATAACATATTTATTAAGAGGTTTGTTTGTTAAGGGACGATAACAGATTTATTGAGAGATTTGATTAAGAATAAAAAGGACACGTCTTCAGTTGAACGAATTGGTGCATTAAAAGAGAATTAAGAAAAAGACGAAATACCAAAAGACGCGTCTTCTCTTAAAAAGAGTTGGTGCGATTAAGAACAATGACGTATGAAGCAATGCGTCCTTTTGTTAGACTAAAGATTTGTTTTTAAAGAATAAATGAGGAATAAAAAATCATTTTTTATATAAATCAAAGGATCTAAAGAGGTGCGGCTGATCAAATCAAGAAATGAGTTTAACAAAATAAACTTGTTTAGAAAACAACATAAGTCAGATTTTATCCAAGAGACGCATTTTTAACATAAGTCTATAGAGACGTGTTTTTGGACAGACGTGAATCAACTAAAGGCGTGGCTTTAAAGAGTGATATGTTATCAAAGGGGAGGCGACTTATGATCAGAGAACAGATTTTATTAATCAAAAGGTTCGAAGTAATTTTTGTAAGGATGCATTCATTCGCTCAAAGGACATGATCTATTGCATTCTTTCGCTCAAAGGACGTGATCTGTTTTTTGAAGAGATATGTTCTATTGTGTGTTGCTTGAAAAGGTGTGACCTAGTCGGTAAAGAGATATGTTTTATTCTTTTACACATGCAATAAACAATGCTGAAGTAATCAATAGAAAATAAAATAAAAGTTGTGTGCCTAAAGACAGAGATAAACAAATTTGAATTAGTCTTTTGAAGAAGCAGATTTTCAAATTAAAGAATAGATGTGTTCTTTCATTGGAAGTATGCAACCCTTGAGCAACATATATATTTGAAATCCCATTCAAAGTTGAAGATGTGGTTGTTTCAGAGGATTTGCAGATCAGTCAAGTGTCCCATCTCTTTGTGTGGGCTTAGGGTGATATCATTTATCACATAGAGCAGATTGGAGAGCTGGGATTGTAAAGATCAGATTGAAGGCAGTCTTACATCCGTCAAGTCAAGGTTTGATACTTTGCACTAGGGGTTGGTGCTCCTTGTAGGTAGGTGCCTACTAAATCTGTAAAGGTCTAGGTGTTCCTTGTAGGTTATATTCTACTAAATCATCTTTTGTAAATCTGTGGGTTGGTGCCTACTTTGAAAAAAAAAATTATTTCAATAAAGTTGTGTCAACTTGGGGAAATTGGTTCATATCAAAAAGTTGATTGTAATAAGTTTCAAAAAGAATAAAATTGAAAGTTTGTGTTGATTTACTAATTCACCCCCCCCTCTCAGTAAATCTTTGTGCTCTTCACTCTACTTATAACAAGCTTCTTTCCTATTGGGTCATACAATCTATATGCTTTATTTTCTGATCCATACCCAATAAAAATACATTTTAGGCCTTTATCATCTAACTTAGACATTTTTTCTTTTGGTATGTGTGCATAAGCAACACAACCAAATACTCTCAAGTGATCAACACTTGGCTTTATCCCAGACCATGCTTGTTTAGGAGTCATTGCTTTAACTGCTTTTGTAGGACTTCTATTTAGAAGATACACTATTGTGCATACTGCTTCTGCCCAATAACTTTTATCTAAATTCTTCTCTTTCATCATGCTCCTTGCCATTTCAACATTTGTCCTATTCTTCCTTTCAACAACTCCATTTTGTTGTGGAGTGTAGGAAGTAGTGAACTCTCTCTTGATTCCATGATTTTTGCAAAAATCTAGAAACTGATTTGATTTGTATTCACCTCCATTGTCTGACCTTATCACTTTGATGTACTTACCACTTTGTTTCTCAACCAACTTCTTGAATTCTACAAAATTTTCAAACACTTCTGATTTTGAAACCAAACAATATACCCAAGTTTTTCTTGAGTAATCATCAATGAAGGTTAGAAAATACTTAGATTTATTCAAAGAAGGTGTTTCCATAGGACCACACAAATCCGTATGGATTATCTCAAGATGTTGCTTAGCTCTACTAGATTTACCAATTGGAAAGCTAACTCTGTGTTGTTTGCCGACAACACATTTTTCACACACTTCTTTTGTATTTTCAATGAAAGGTAGACCCTCAACCATTTTGAATCTCTTTAGTAAAATTAACCCACTAAAGCTGAGGTGACCATATCTTTGGTGCCAAATTTTACTTTTAGTCATTTCACTAGACCTCAATGCTTGGTTTCCATGAGTGAAATGAAGAGGAAACATCCTATCACCTGTCATCCTTGCTCTTGCAACAACTGCATTCCTTTTTAACTTGTCTCTTATTATGCACTCATTCTTATCAAAAGTCACTTGATAATTTTGTTCTAGCATTTGTCCAACAGACAACAAATTCTTTTTTAGTGCTGGAACCAATAGTGTTTCATTAATATGTTTAACTTCACCATATTTTGTTGTAACTGCAATTGTACCTTTACCTTTGCTTCCATGAGATTGATTATCTCCTAGTACTACTGTACTTTGATGTTTTTCATCCAAATTGACAAATAAATGCTCATTAGATGTCATATGTGAAGAACATCCAGAATCAATATACCATACATTATTTTCACTGGCATTTGCATTAAAGCAAGACATAAACAAATTTTGTTTATTTTCAACAATACTATGAGCATTTCTTTTTTCTGTTTCACCTTGTTTACTCCAACATTCTGATGCATAGTGTCCAAACTTGTTGCAATGAAAGCATTGAACATTCATTTTATCATAGTCTCCCCCATTGTTTCTACCTCTTCCTCTTCCAGTACCTCTGAAGTTGCTACTTCTTCCTCTGAAATTATTACCTCTTCCTCTAAAATTACTGGATTCACCTTTGTATTCATTCTTATTTTGATTCCTAAAAAATGTGTTTCTTTTTCCTCTTATGCTTGCTTTAGAGGAAAATGCTTGTTCTAGACCTTCTTCATTACTTTTCATCCTTTCTTCAGCAGTTAACAATATTCCACTTAGTTCATCTATGTGCATAGTTGTGAGATCTTTGGAAATCTCAATTGTAGAAACCACACCATCAAATTTAGAAATTAAACTCCTTAAAATTTTCTCAATGACATGCTTGTCAGCTACATCTTCTCCTAAAACTTTCATTTGACTTACTAGACCTTCTACCATTGTTAGAAATTCATTCACAGATTCACTAGTAAGCATCTTTACATTTTCAAAAGTTTTCCTCATTGTTTGTAATTTTGCAGTTTGTGCACCTTGATATGCATTATGCAATATTTGCCATGCTTGCTGAGAATGAATAGCACCACTTATCCTAGGAAAAATTGCTTGATTAATTGCACCTTGAATCAGAAATAGGGCTTCATTATCCTTCTTTATACTTGCTTTGTATTCTCTTTTCTGTTGATCATTTAATGCATTAAATACAGTTGTATCTAGTTCTACATACCCTACTTGTACAATTTCCCACAAATCTTTGGATTTGAGTAAGGTTTGCATCCTAGTACACCAATATGTAAAGTTGTCTCCTTCAAATACGGGAATTAACATGTTAGACATAACATTTCCTGCCATGTTTGCCATAAAAAATGTGCACAATGACCCAAGACTTTAACACAAGTTTCGGAGAGATCTTTGCAAACAGATACTCACCTTGTCCCTTCAAATAGGACCCACACGCAAAAAGATTTTTATATTATATTGATTTTTCCAGATTAAGTGTCGGTTGCAACCGATAATGCACTTAATTACACAATATTCACTTACAAAAAAAAACAACACTTTGATAACCCTCTAAGAAAATTCTTAGTCTTCAATACAACATTTTTCTTTTTTGATAAATACCAAGGCAGATCTCAAAATAATATATTAAAGCTCAAATCATACTCTAAAAATAACTTTTTCTTAATTATTTTATAGAGATCTCCCTTTTCTAATCTTTGCTTAAATAAGAACTTACGTGGCCTTATAAGGATTAAGGCTTTTAAATTCTTCGTAGCATAGATTATAAGGAAGGAGGGCTTTTATGTTTGACTTGCACGTATACATAAAAGCTTAAGACTTTTGCGTGGAAATTAAAAAGGAAAGAAACTTTCATATGCAACTCTCTCCTGCGGTTTGGACGCTTTTCCCCAGAGGAGAAAAAATTAATTCATGCTGCAGCTGCACGTGAACTCTCCTCTCAGCCTGCACGCCTCTTCACACAGTCAATGCAAATTTCACACAGCAATATTTTTAACTTTCAAACAGCCGCCTCCTAGCACTGGAAATCAATGGCTGATTCGGATGCCTCTTCTCACAGCAGTTTTGATTTTCTGAGTCCACACGCCTCCTTCCACGGGCTTTCTTTCAACCTGCAGATAACACAAAACACATACAACAGTTTCCTTTAGACTGGGCAAATATCTATGAGGAACTGCAATCTCTTAAGCTGGCTCTGATACCAGATGAAGGCAAAATAGACAAACAAAATGATCTGCTGATCACAGACAAGCAATATGCAAAAACCCCAAATTGTTTTGAGAAGATGAGAGGCAGGGCATCTATTATATAGAGAACCAGATTTACAAGGGAGTTATGGTTCACAACCATAATGACCAATAACTCAACCATAAAACTAAATGCAGAACCTGAAAGTCAAGAAAGGATAGCTACATACTTAATAAGCCCAATGGGCATTACAAATAAGTCAAGAAAAGCTGCTGCACATGCTATAGACCGATAGATGTTGATAAATGCTGTCACCACCTTGGAGCTATAACTCTTGTTTCATGCAGAGGCACTTAATTGTTTTTTGTGCTATGTGATCTAATCAGTGAATGGCAAAAGATTGTAAACCTCTTAAATTCTCCGTGCTCAATCAGAATCTACCTCACACAACATTATTTGAGATTTTCAGTATTCCCCAGGTTCTGTGGCTTTCCTTACAAAAGCAATTGTAAAAACCTACATTCCAGGGCACAAGCTCCCAAGCGAAAGTAAAATGAACTTGTTGGCAATAATCTCTTTACTCAGTCAAAAAGTTAGATTAACATTCACTAGGAATAAAATAGAGAACTCCTCAAATCCATAGATCTCAAGCATTCAACAGTAATGAACTAAAATAGTTTAAAAAATGTAATATTAGCATTTAACTTTATACTCAGAATCATGAGGTGATGACATGCATTGTCAAAAGTATCTCATTATGCTTGCCGCTAAAAGGTTCTCTAATAAAACTAATTACCATCTTGAAATATGACACTCCAAAATTAAATGGCATAGACTAGCTATAAATGTTCAGCTATGAGACAAAATCAGTTGTAGCAACCCTGTGCTAGAGAGCATTGCCTACAAATCAGCTCAAACAATACCAGCAAAGTATATGTCACATCATGATCGGCTTTCCATGGTTGAGAGTCGACGAGGAAAGAACACAATATATGATTGGCTTTCAACTACTACACTACATTTGTCTTCAAATAAGGCTTGGTGTCTCACTTTTTCGGAATCTTTCATGTGTTCCTGAGACAAAGAGATGAAGGACAGCAGAGTAAAGTAAGTGGGATAAAAGGTGGTTGCCAAACCAATTTCATCTTGTTCTTGCCCCATCATGAGCCAAATCCCATTGTAATTGCACAATTGAGCTCAAGGAAGTCACAAAGGGCATATTTTCAAGCTGGTTTTCCCCACACTGGGATTTTCAGGATATATATAGACATCTCTCGAGTGCTATAGTTATATTGCAATCTACTACACAATTGAATGCTAAACAATGGTAAAATTGTATTAACAAAATAATGAAATATAGACTAGTTTATGGACTATATTTGATATCAGAAAGGTTCTTTTCTTCTATGGGAAAGAATGCGTGTATGACAGTCTCAAGACAAGGTGAAGCAAAAGGCAAAGATGATATGAAGAAATTTTAATTTGAAACAAGTTCTAGGGTTTGAAGATCCTCAGTCATGGAAGAAAAGTCAAATTGGTGTATCAATGATATGGCCCATAGGATGTTACAATATTTGATTTAGCCTTCAAGGCAGAAAGATATATATAATATCTTCAACCTGTGTTTAACATACAAAAATCCAGCTTTGTTTTGTTTTGTTTTTATTGTTTCAAATCTTGATCTTTTTCAAAGATAAGATTTTCCTTTCTTTATTTCCTTTATCTTTTGATAAAACTCCACTTTATTTCTAATTTTTTTTGTCATAATCCAACAGGAGGATGTTGCACTCATTGTTGGGGAGGAAGAAACGGAATGCTTAGAAGAGGGTGCTCTGATCAAAAGAAAACTACAAACATCTTATCAAAGTAGAAGTGTCACGGACAATGGCATTCATGATCTTACTAAAATTGGGTGTACTAAATCAAAAGACAGTGCTCCAGAACAGTAGAAGAATTCAAAAGAGCTTTGCAGGATCATAGTGAGGTATGAAAATTAAATATTTAGAAATGAAAGTATAAGATTTTGTTGCACCTTGCTGAATTAGTTTTAAACTTTTAAAACCGTGTTTCAATTTTAACAGCTTCTTCCTAAAATAAAAGGACTGTGGCTGACACAAACTGTGAGGGAATCTCCACGTCGGATTGAGTATCTGCAGAAATGCTAGATAAAATGAGCAAGTCTCTTAGAGTATTTGCTATGGGGAACTCGACGATTATGAAAGGAGAATGCAATAAAAGCTTTCGTAAGCTGAAATATTTTCAAGCCGGTGATGTGCCAAATCTACCAATGGATATATCAAAACTAACTAGTTTAACTTACATGAACTGTATAAATTTCGAAGGAATCGTAGGGTTAAGTACAATGAAGGCAAGTAGTTCTTCACCTAAAATGATTTTGTTAACAGTCTTTTACCAATTAAGATGCCATTTCAAAATTTCTTTCATGACATTTTTTTTTGTATAACTATCCTTGATATTCCTAGTTACTTTATAACTCATATATTTTATGTTTTGATAAGAAGACGTCTTCATGTTTTATGTTAACTTAGCTACTTGTAGCTGCAGAATCTGTCTGAAAGTGGTCAAAGTTCGAAGCTGCAATTATAGTGGGAATCCGCATGAAATCTCAGAGTTTTGTCACTTTCATAAGCTGAGGCTGTTGGTCTTAAGAGAAGATGATGGTACAGTGATCACAAGTTCAGTCAACTTGCCTTGTCTCAGGAAGCTATGACTGTCGAACTCTAAAGATCTTATGCCATTAATAAAACTGCCTGGGAAGCTCATATCTTTACAAGAGATGCTTGGACAATTGTGGTCTGTTGAAGCAGTTACCGGCGGGATTTGGGAACCTGAAGGCTCCTTTTTCTCTTAGTTTGAGATGGTGTGACAAATTAGAAGAGCTTCCAACTGATTTTGTGGAGCTTTCTTCATTACAGTATCTCGATTTAACCCGTCGCAAGAAGTTGTGAGAGCTTCCCAGCAATATTGAGAAACTTGCTTCGTTAGAGTGTCTAATATTGGAGGATCGCTCTAGTCTTCATAGGCTTTCAGAACAGCTAGGAAATTTGCAATTCTTAAAGAGGATAAATTTTAGAGGATGTAAGAAGCTGACTATTCTTCCTGCAAGCCTGGGAGAGGTGAGCTCTCTGTTGATGTCCCATATATCATTTGATGGATGTTCTAGTTTGAGAGAACTACCAGAAGAAATTCTTTGGCTTTCAAGCATGAAAAGTATTTCATTTAATGGGTGTTCCAGTTTAAAGAGGCTCCCCACCCACTTCTGTAAGCTCACTGGTTTAGAGCGATTAGACATGTGTGGTTGGAATAGCTTTTCAAGCCTACCTGTAGGCTTTGGTAAACTAACAAGTTTGCAAATTTTAAATTTATCCAAATGTGGTGAACTAGAGGAATTGTGTGGCGACTTTGCCTTGGAACACTAAAAGAGTTGAATTTATCAGCAAGCATTAAGTTAGGGAAGCTTTCTGACAATTTCTGCAGTCTCCCATCATTGACAAAATTAGAACTCTCAAATTGTGAGGGATTAGGTGCGGAATGGATGGATAGTGTGGTCGCCGTTCAGAGCTTGTTGAGTGTAGACATTTCAGGAAGTAATAGGATGGTTCATCGATGGATGGAAATGCAATGGGAAAAGGAGCGATGGCATTTGGTGGTGGTGAACAGGGTTTCAGATAATGCTTGGATCCTGACAAAATTTCTTGAGGCTCACAAATCAGATTTCCTTAGCCACAGTAATAAACAGGTACTTTTATTTTACCATAAAATTTAAATTTTGTTGTAGAAGAATTTCCATAAAAATTGGTGATGTGGGATTTGCAGGTGAAAGCGAATGATCCAAAAGGCAGAGTGATATTCCTTCTCATTACAAGCTTTCCCAAGAGCACACCGGAGATTTCAGCATTAGAAGATGTGTATCGGGAGCGGGGAAAATAGATTATCACGAGAACAAGAGGCTTGTGGAGAGGAGGAGGCGCTAAGTGAAATGGACTTGGAGGCATGGAGAGAGAAGATGCCATATGAAAGAAAGGGTGTGGACGACGTGAGAAGGAAACAGAGAACGGCAAAAGGATACCAAGTAGATAAAGAGGGGGAAGGGAATAAGTATAGTGGCCGTGGCTGAAAATGGGAAGATGATAAACGGGCTGGCAGAAGAAGTGGTGCAGCAGCTATGCCACAGTGATGAGGACCAGGAGCATCATAAATTGATGGGTGAGATTAAAACTCAAGGATTTAATAACAACCTTCCCAGGAGATGGGAAGGTAAGACAATTCGTCCCAAATCCCATCCGGATCATCCTCTGTTTTTCAAATCAGGAAGGGTTCCGGGAGTGAAGTGCCACGCATGTTCTTGCAGTATTAGTTATGATTGGTTACTACCAGGCTACTACATAAGCTATCGATGTAGTAGATGTAGAGTATGAATACAGAGTAAAAAGGGAGAAAAATAAAGATACAATACAATAATAATAATAATATGTATTTATTTCTTCGAGGTTGATTATTCCCTGTAATTTGCATTAGTTATTTAATACAACACAATAATAATATGTATTCATTTGGTCTTTTATTATTCAGTGTTTAATTCATTAGAGTTATTAATTTGTGTGAAACATTTTATTAGGGTTTCATTTTCTTTATATTTAGTTTTATGGTAATATTATTTTTAATAGTTTTTTAAAATTTAAATATTTATAATTTATGATTATACTTAAAGTTTATATTTAAAATTTATAGTTGAATTATCAATTTTGTTAGATGATATCAATTTCTGAGAAGTAAATAGTATTAGATTGATATGATTTAAAGAGTTAGTTTGTCTTCATATATTAATGTTCCATTAATTTAGTTATTTACATTTTATAACTTATGATCTAGTAGTTTTCAATTAATAATGGATAGTTCCCTCATCAGTTAAAAATAAATCACTTTATAAACTCGTATTTGACAATGCAAATTTAACCCAATACAATATATTTTTTATGTTCCCTTTTTATTATTTGTAATTTTTTTCTATATTAAATTTTAGACTCCACAAATAACAACCATTAGAATATATTGAACTAATAGAAATTAGAATTGAAATTTAGTTTGACTAAATTACTCGATGTTAACTTTAATTTATCAATCATTATATCATCTAATTTGCGTGAACAATCTTATTGTTTTAGATTTTTTTATGGGAAATAACTTTATGATAAAGGTAATGGTCATAGTCTTATATTTTTAAGTGATTTTTTTTTTAATGCAAGTAGTGAGATATATGGTGGTAAGTGGAAGTGGAAATGGATAGAAAGTTTCAAGAAGCAACTTGGTCAAATCTAGATTTGACATAAGAATAATCTAAAATTGGCATAAGAAAAATTTGGACATGACATGATAAAATCCACTTCTCTCACTAAGGACTTATCTCTTTGCTGAGTTTTAACTTATTTTAAAATATAATCATATCAATTCTCTACAAGAAAGTGTATGACCCAAGTGAAGGCAAAGACAATGTTGACACAAATTTTTTGTTGCTGTAATTATTTCCCCTAAAAGATAGCACCAACACGTTATTGTTTATCATTATTACATTGATTTAATCCCATCAAATAATTTTGTTTATTCTATTCAAGAACTTTTGGAAGAATACTTGGATATGTTTTTACTACTATCTTTTTTGTAGTTTACTAAACAACAAAGTAAAAAGAACAAAGTTTGTGTTAGTGTGAAAGAGGTATTGTAAAACTAGTTAGCTTTTAGCCTACTTAGTAGATTCACATTCACACTACACTTAAACTCACTTAGAGGACTTCTAGAGGTTTGTCTCACTTCATGTGGTTGAGACAAGTGTTCCCACTTTGTGAGACACCTCTTGCAAGATCATTTGCCATATAAGAATTATGAGTTCATGGAGATGAGAAGCAAGCACAACAAACAATGTACAATATTGTATTTAGTCATGCCAATGAGGTAACTGTGTGGGGGATTGGTGTGATGGGGAGAGCATGACTTGGTCGCTCTAGCTACATTTATTGTGGAAGATTGTGGTTATGGAGTCGCTTCTTCATTGCAGATGTAGTTGATACGCCTCTTCCTCTTGTAGTTTTTTGTGGCGCAGGTCAAAGAGAGTCATTGAAAACTCTTTATTTTCTATGGTTGTTGATGATGAGCCAATAACAAACTCTTCCCAACAATCGTATCTTTGTAGAATGAAGTTGCACTTGTTAAAGTTTGATGGCTGGAGACAAATGCTACATTAGGCATAAAGAAAGAGTCACACCTTTTACTAGTCATTAAAAATCGTTAACATTGATAGTCCATGATTTTGTCAAAATCAAACTCATCATTTTTTTTTTTTTTAAAGTTAGCTTTGTTAGTTGCTAGACATTGTAAACCATCAACTTTGTGTTATTAATTTTGACTTTTATAAAAGGGAGTTATTTATTTTGTCATAATTGGCAAAAGGGGGTGTTTTATGGTTTTGCCATAGTTAAAAATTTGTAAAAGAGGGATCTTTTATTCTTTTGCAATGAGTTTGGCAAAAGGGGGGGTTTCATTTTAAGTTTTTGTCATTTTTTTGAGGCTTGTAAAGCATGTCTTCTTCATCCGCCTCATGACAAACTTTGAAGAACTTGTAACAACAAATATGCTTGTAGAAGCGCTCATATAAAGTGCCATAAAACTGGATGCATGAAGGGGATTTAGGAAATTATTGTACTTAGACTGAATTATAAAGTGTAATGGGGGCGGGGGGGTGTAGAGCCTTGATCTGACATCACAATTGTGGATCCTCGTGTTTTAACAACAATGTCTCCTTGTGATTCTCACCTCATGTGAGTGTGCCTTGGAGTACTCTCTTTTTCATTTTCTTGTACATCTCTATATTCCTTGCATACTCTCGATTTTAGTTGGTTCTACTTATATTCTCTTAGCATTAAGGGGGGACTATGATGTGTTATGCTAATGCTTCTTCCAATGAAGTAGTGGAGGAATCTTCTTTTTGGGAGGCCTCATGAACCTTTTATCTTTATCTCTCGTATGGGGGATGTGTCGCCAAAAAATGTGTAGTTGACATTTTTGTGCTCATTTGAGTCTTTCTAATGGGCTTTGGCTTGATTTTTGCTTGAGTATAATGTTGTTAATGTGGTCAAAACATTCACATTAGGTTCTAAACATTCAAATTATGATGTCTTGTGAAGGTGTTGTGAAGTGTTGTAAAACATTTCTACACTTTTCTCGACTCTATTCAATATAATTCACCTAAAAATCACCTTTTCATCACTAATTAAGTCCTATTTTGAAGTGTTGTAAAGTCTTGTAACAAGATTTCATCCTTTTCTAGGCTTAATTTCACTAATTCAACCCTTTCTCATGTCTAAATGACCCCTTAATACACTTTTCGACTGTTTTCAATTGTGTTGTTAAGGATATTCCCGTTGGACAAGTTTTAATGCCCCAAAATTCTCGACAACCACTTAATTTTCTTAAGTGGGACTAAGTCGCCAATTGGGGCGACTTAGTCATTTTTGGCACAAAACTCAAAATAATTTCAATATTCTAGCGGGATTTTGTCCTCTAACCCTTGAGGTCGGCCTGTGATGTGTTACTTTTGGGAAATTTTGATAAAATCAGGTATAAATAAGGTTTTTTCACCTCATTTTACATCTCCTACATTCTCCTAATTCACAAGCATTCAAGCATTCATCAAAGCATTCAAGCAAATCAAGCATTATTGAGTCAAGCTATTAGAGGTCTTCATTGCACATCTTCAGATTTTGAGCATTCATGGTGTGGTAAGTTTATGACATTTGCATTGGCATGTTATCTATTTATCACTCTCTTTTTATATCATTTCATTATTTAGGGTTTGATTACCAAAGTGGGGTTTGACCAAGGAAAACCCTTATTCTCTAACCCTCAACCATTTTTCCCCTCTTGCATGTGACTTTTGAATGCAGATTTATCAAGCAATAGGTGTTGAAAGTGATTAAAAAGTGCACAAAGTCAACCTAGTCAAGACAACCCTAATTCAAGCTTGGAGAAGACTTTCTACCTCGTTTTCTGCAAAATCAGATACAACCACCTGTCAAGAAAGAGACTACATATCAAAGACTTCCATATTCTGTCTAGAATTCCCTGAGATTTGTAGGACTAAGTTGCCACTAGTGGCGAATTAGTCCCGCTTCTAGGCCTGAAATATGATTTTGACATTTCTGGTTACCCATTTGGCATTCCCGTTCCGACAAAGTTTCCAGAAACTGGGACTAAGTCACCCCAATAGGCCTAAGTGTCCCGGTCAACATGTTAGTCAAATTTACAGAATTCCAAAATCTTCCAGCATCAGACTTCTGATTCCAGGTGCACCTCTTCCTTTTTGTTATGTCATTTCATCATTTAATTGTATTTCTTAGGCATTTTTGCATATCACATTGTGTTTTCCAACATTTTGCATTTTCATAGTTTTGCATCATTAAATCATTTCATTTTCAAATTATTGCATTAGGACATCTTAATTACACACATTTCATCCCCCATTACATTTATCTTTGAGTGTAAACAATAGATTCTTTTAACCCTATTCCTTCCCTTTTAGGTGAAACATCCTAGAAGGGTATGTGTCCAATACGGTTCATAAAATTTTTGTTTACATTTTGGTGAACCTGCATCTTTTGAACATTGTTTCTTTCTAATTTTCAAGTGCATCCTAAGTTTCCCTTGCATTGCATCTTGCATTAGTTAAAGTGCATCCTAGGGTTTCAAATTGCATTAGTGAAAAAGTTCATATTAGCTTGCATCATCATTTTTGCATTGAAAAAGACAAAAACTCTGCATTTACATACTATAGTTACACTTGTGCATCTGAAAGACATAAAATCACACTTAAAAATTCTGAAAAAACATAAAAAAATTATCAGTGGGACTAAATTGCCACCCTTTAGTCCTTTTGCATATTTTGCATTGCAATTTCTGGTAATTTCAGGATATTTTTTGTATTTCTATTTTCTAGTACTACATCTCTGTTTTAGTTTACAAAATTATTGCTTTTTGAATTTTATTCATCCTAGATTGCATTGCATTTGCATGCATCCTATTTCTTGTGGTACTTGTATGAGTGTTTGGTGCCCCATTGATAATACTCTAGTGAGACAAAGTTCTAGACTCATGGCTTCCGGCAATAACACTTTCATAGCGGACCTTGGGATCTCAAGAGCTCCTACTCCTAGTATGGACAATGGTGCATTAGGCATTGATCATACCACTTTTATGCTTTCACCTTCCCACCCTATGAATGTTGAAACACACACTAGTGCAATTCTGCAAGATAAAGTCATAAGTATCCATGAAGATTTTGTACATTTACAACAAGATTTGTCCCTTGAAAACATTTCCGCCACTGCCATACCTGCTATAGATAACCTTCATCGGTTGATTGAAAGTGATGATGGCTTACAAGTTATGAAGAAAATTGCCGAGATATACAATAAACATGCTCCTTCCACATCCCAATCAACAAACATAGTTGCAAGCCAAGGAGGATCTCACATTCCCCCCCCCCTTCAACCATAACATCGATACCAACTTATACCACTCCTCAAGTTACAACAACTATGCCATGGGTTAGTCATGTGGCTCCTTCTTTCACAATTCCAACTAGCATTCCTAGTTCCTTTATGACATCACACATTCCCTCTTCCACCTTCACCCCTTTTAGTGTCCCTTTCACTTCACCCAACATTACATACACCCCATCTCCATTTTCCCTTCCACCTCATACTCCTTACACCGATCCCATCATTACACAACTGCTTAACACCGTTTCATCCATGCAACAACAAATCTCCACCATTAGCCAAAGTCAAAATGCTCCACCTACATATCGTGTCTGTAGTAGTCCATTATCCCTTGAAATCTTATGCACACAGATGCCACAAGGAATTGGAATGCCCAGGTTTGAGAAATACAGAGGTAAAGGAGACCCTACTAACCATGTCAATGCTTATACAACCTTGTGTAGTGACTTTGTCCTTGATGAGAAGTTGTTAGCCAAAATTTTTCCTCGGACCTTAAAAGACACTGCATTGGAGTGGTTTCCAAACTTACCCAATCATTCCATCTAATCGTTTAATGAACTTGTAGATGCATTCATAAGTCATTTTCAAGTCCACGACTCCTAAGAAAACAATGGCAGATTTAATGCGCTATAAACAAAATACTGATGAAAAAGTCACTGACTTCATTTCTCGTTACCAATCATTGTATGCTCAAATTGATGTTAAGATTCCTGATTCACAACTACAAAAGATGTTTATCGAGAACTTGAATACTCACCTTCAAGATAAATTAACTATGATGAAATTTCCTTTGTTCCTGCACTTATGTACAACCCTTTGCGACTATCACAACTCGATTTCTAGTCGTGATTCAAATTCCACTTCTAATTAAGCTGAGAAGTTTGAGCAATCCACCCACAAAAATGCACACTTTAGAAAACCCAACCGAGGCTTTTTACATTTTAATCAACCTTCTCCACAACCACCCCAACTTGTTTCGAATCAAGTGGCAGCTATTAAAGAAGCGACGCCCTTTTCGTATAGGGACCTAAAGAGACAATTTACTCCCTTACCTGACACCCTTCATAACACGATGACCCAATTACTGAAACAACAAATGATAACTTTTCCTATAGTTAAACCACTTGATACCACCAAGCCTTTACCACCCAACTTCAAACAAAATGCTTATTGCCATTTTCATCACCAAAATGACCATGCCACTGAACAATGTAAGCGTCTAAAACACTTAGTTCAAGACCTCATTGATTTAGGTCGTTTGTCCATTGAGCGTGTAAATGATCAAGGTAATAAGTCCATCACACCCCCTAACCAAAATTTACAAATCTTTACCAATCCTATGCCTAAACACAATATTTCATTTGTTAAGGCTAGTGAACCTTCAAACCCTCAAGTTATGAACATTGATACAAATACTGAACATGATATAACTCTAGATGATACCCAAATTACTCCTATGGATGAACTTGTGGGTGCGATAGACGTTATCCCTCGTAAGGGCCCAACCAAAAAAAAATCTTGACATCTTTTCTTCCAAAGATATACTCAAAAAGCTTTATGATGGTCCTCTTTACATAGCCAGCCAAATCTATGATAAACCCACTAATGGGATATTAGTAGATCCCGCATGTGGTAAGAATGTGATCACAAAAGAGTTTTTAGTATTACATGAGTTGTATCAAGATGATTGCAATAAACCAACAGATAGATTAAAACACATAATGGTTTCACGTGCCCTACGATCAGATCAATCGTATCCCCTTACAAGTGGGACCTAAAAATTTGTATACATTTTCTATCATTTCACGATTGAACCAATTTCGTTTGTGGCTAGGTCACCCTTGGCTTCGCTCAATGAAAGCAGTCCCCTCAATTGTTCATAAGTGTTTAAAGTTTCCACATGGAAATAAAATATTTACCATAAACCATAGTGACTTTAACCCATTGTCCTCCAAAGGTAATTTTTCCCTAGAAGCCTTTTGGCCTGAACCTATGGAGCCCATGACCCCTCGTAAATATTTCTTCTTCATAGCCTATCAAAAGTTCAAAGCCAAATGTATAGCCAAATTATCTCTTCGTAACTAGTCTTCGTCCACTTCCACTCTTCCTATCCTAGATGAAACCATGCTTCAACCTGAGTCTGACATTGAACAAACCACAAAACCTCCTGAACAACCACCCATAAAAACTTTCCCTTCCTCGTTTAAATGACCAAGAGAAAATGAAACCAATCCTGTCATGCCTCCCCGCATTAAACATGTGTCTAAGGCTAAAGAGAAAGTGATTGACCCATCTTCTTCGGTTTCTTTTGTTCTTCCCCCTCTAGAAGAATTGGAACCTATGATGGATCAACCCATTCTTACACCTCAACAAGTTCAAAATAAAATTAAACGTAACCGTGGTGCTCGAGAGCGTAGGCGTCGTCGTTGTCTCCTTGCTCGTCAAATGCAAAATGAAAATAATCAAGACAATCAATTTCTACCTTTGATAGAAGCAACAAATGATCACCCTCCTCTTGACCTGCCACACGATAACACAATCCAACCCTCACAACAAAATGAACCAATCCAACAACCACAAATTTTGATCCATCCTTCCTTGGAAATCACCCTTCGTCCTCCTATTATAATCAATCTTGATGACGATGATGACAAGGAAATCACACAAATAGATGAAGTGCATAACACTCTAAACTCATTATTTTCATCTACCATGTGCTTAAATGATAAATCTTCTCAGCCAAGTGACGAACCTGGCACATCTCCTAGTTCGACCCTTGCAATTCTTCCTTTGGACAGTCAACCGCCCTTGCAATATACTGAACATGATTGGGAGGCAACTGACTTGTTAGACGGTTGCCTTACATTTTCCTTACTAGCCTCCTTTTACATTCTTCATTTGCTTGTATGTGTGTATTGTGTTCCCCCGTCATGTGCATTTGATGTTCTCTCTCTTTGCACATTTCTTCTATTCGTACCTCTATTCTTCTACATATCGTACTTTGTCCTTTTTCGCTTTCGTTTTGTGTTTTCCTTTTGGAGATGACGCAAAGTGTTGAAATGCTCTAGGTCTCTTCCATGTTGAACCAAAAGGTCCTTTTCTTTTTCGCTTTTGTTTTGTGTTCTTTTGGGGATGACACAAAGCATTGAGACGCTCTAGGTCTCTTCCACATTGACCCAAAAGGCCCTTTTTCAATTTTGTCTTGTGTTTTCCTTTTGGGGATGATGCAAGGTATTGAGACCATAATGTCTCCTTCATGTTGACCCAAAAACTTTTCCCTTTGCTTTTGCATTTTCATTATCTTTTCGCTGGTGTTTTCCTTTTGGGTATGATGCAAAGTGTTGAGACCACAATGTCTCTTCCATGTTGACCCAAAACGAACTTCATTTTTCATTTGTTTTCGCTCTCTTTGTGTCATTCTTCCAGTTCTATGTGCTTTGGGGAATGATGATAGTTTCGAGCTCTTTCATAGAAAAACATTGCAAGAAAGAACATACTAACCCCAAATCCGTAGATCCCCTATGTGTTTGGTGTGTTCCTTTCTGGGGGGAAACTCCCTTTCTTTTGTTTCCTTTTTCGTTTACATGATGCAACCTAACTTAGAAACATATGACTTGGCATAGGGGCTTTCCAAGTTGGCTCTCATGTCTTGTTTTCTCTTTGCATCTTCTTTCCTTCACTACTTTAAAGTAATTGCTCTCAGAACGGTGTGTAGAAATTTCTTTAAAGTGGAGGGCATACATTGGCATCATTTCATTTGCATTCTTGTATTCTTAGTGTAGCCTTGTTGATTCATACGATGCGTGTGTCACTTTGTGGATGATATTGGGTGTGATGTCTTTCATAAGCGTGATCTATCTTAGCATATTGCATTCCTCTTAGTGGCCTGATGCGACGCACTACATCCCCTAAGTTGTGGATCTTCTATTCTTTGACTGGTCCTCTCTTGGAAACATTAGAAACAATGTTCCCTAAGTGATAAACCTTGCATGAAATTAACAAGAATCCTTTGAACATATTTTGCATTTTACATTTCAGTTTTTGCATTTTACCTTTTACATTTTTGCCACCTTGCATAACGTAGCTTGCATGCTTGTGGTACCTTTGCATTTGTTCATGAGTTCTAAGCATACAAAGTTTTTCTTGTCTCATGAAGCATGAACCAACATTTGTCCTTGTGGTGCCTCGTTAAAGTTATTAGGAGGTATAACTTTGATATGGTTGAGCAGGAAGCCCATTCCGAGGCACAACTTTCCCCATAGCCACCTATGTGTTTGTGAGTGCATGCCAACTAGCGTATGTACTTCACCTTTTTGGGTTTTCTCACCCGACAGACCACCATGAGTTTTGTCTCCCCAGAGTGAGTATGCATTCTCTTTTTCAAAACAATCAACCTAGATCTAATCCACAACGAGCTAGACAAACGATTAGAGCTTTCACTTCTTTCATCAACATGCGTGTTCCTTTTGTTCTTATATTTGGTTTGCCATGAGATCTTGATCTTGGGGGCTTGATCACCCCTCTTGATTATTGGTGTTTCATCTTACCAACATGAGTACATTAGGATCCCTCTTGATGTGCATGTTGAGCTATTTTAGCGAGAGTTTGAAGCAAGTTCATCCTCTCACTAAAGTGGGGGCTTAATGTATCACCAAAAAATGTATAGTTGACATTTTTGTGCTCACTTGAGTCTTTCTAATGGGCTTTGGCTTGATTTTTTCTTGAGTATAATGTTGTAATGTGGTCAAAACATTCACATTAGGTTCTAAACATTCAACTTATGATGTCTTGTGAAGGTGTTGTAAAAAATTTCTACACTTTTCTAGACTCTATTCATTACAATTCACCTAAAAATCACCTTTTCATCACTAATTAAGTCCTATTTTTAAGTGTTGTAAAGTCTTGTAACAAGATTTCACGCTTTTCTAGGCTTAATTTCACCGATTCAACCCTTTCTCATGTCTAAATGACCCCTTAATACACTTTTCGACCGTTTTCAAGTGTGTTGTTAAGGATATTCCCGTTGGACAAGTTTTAATGCCCCAAAATTCCTGACACCCACTTAATTTTCTTAAGTGGGACTAAGTTGCCAATTGGGGCGACTTAGTCCTTTTTGGCACAAAACTCAAAATAATTTCAAAATTCTAGTGGGATTTTGTCCTCTAACCCTTGAGGTCGGCCTATGATGTGTTACTTTTGGGAAATTTTGATAAAATCAAGTATAAATAAGGTTTTTTCACCTCATTTTACATCTACATTCTCCTAATTCACAAGCATTTAAGCATTCATCAAAGCATTCAAGCAAATCAAGCATTATTGAGTCAAGCTATTAGAAGTCTTCATTGCACATCTTTAGATTTTGAGCATTCATGGTGTGGTAAGTTTATGAAATTTGCATTTGCATGTTATCTATTTGTCACTCTCTTTTTATATCATTTCATTGTTTAGGGTTTGATTACCAAAGTGGGGTTTGACCAAGGCAAACCCCTATTCTCTAACCCTCAACCATTTCCCCCCTCTTGCATGTGACTTTTGTATGTAGATTTATCAAGCAATAGGTGTTGAAAAGTGATCAAAAAGTGCACAAAGTCAACCTAGTCAAGACAACCCTAATTCAAGCTTGGAGAAGACTTTCTGCCCCATTTTTTGCAAAATCAAATACAACCACTTGTTAGGAAAGAGAGTACAGATCAAAGACTTCCAAATTCTATCCAGAATTCCTCGAGATTTGGAGGAGGAATAAGTCACCACTAGTGGCGAAATAGTCCTGCTTCCGGGCCTGAAATCTGATTTTGACATTTCTGGATACCCATTTGGCAATTCCCGTTCTGACAAAGTTTCCCGAAATTGAGACTAAGTCGCCCCAACTAGCCTAAGTGTCCCGGTTAACATTTCAGTGAAATTTTCAGAACTCTAGAATCTTCCAGCATCAGACTTCTAATTCCAGGTGTACCTCTTCCTTTCTGTTATGTCATTTCATCATTTAATTGTATTTCTTAGGCATTTTTGCATATCACATTGTGTTTTCCAACATTTTGCATTTTCATAGTTTTGCATCATTAAAAAATTTCATTTTTAGATTATTGCATTAGGAAATCTTAATTAGACATATTTCATCCCCCATTACATTTATCTTTGAGTGTAAACAATAGATTCTTTTAACCCTATTCCTTCCCTTTTAGGTGAAACATCCTAGAAGGGTAAGTGTCCAATAGGGTTCATAAAATTTTTGTTTACAGGGGATTATTTTAGTGGATCACATTTTGAAATTCTAGTACTCCTAAACATAGTACTATATGTATATTCGACTTCACAGAGTTTGATTAACTTTGTGTACATTGGTTGAGTAGTGTTAATATGTTCACTCATGCATTGTTTGTATCTCTTATCTTTATCTACATTTCTTGGAGATTCGTTGATTCCAACAGACACTAATTTATCATCGGTAGAGTTTACAACTTTTACATGCTTCAGGATTTCTTCATCTTGATGATCCTATCATCACGAGACAACTTTTTAGAAGGTCTTAAATCCTTCTAATCTCTTTTTGGAGAGGATTTTTGTTCCCTCTAGGTTTTTTCCTTTTCTCCATTTGTGAGAGATTGCATTATAAATGAGTACTTTACCAAGCCTTGTAGTCGAGACTCATATTTTTAGTGTTTCGCTTTCACCCTAAGTATTACTTAAAGGGGGGTGTTAGTGTGAAAAGAGGTATTATAAAACAAGTTAGCGTTTAGCCTAATTAGTAGATTCATATTCACACTACACTTAAGCTCACTTAGAGGACTTCTAGAGGTTTGTCTCAACTCATGTGGTTGAGACAAGTGTTCTCACTTTGTGAGACACCTCTACACCTCTTGCATGAACACTTGTCACTCACTAGAACACGTCATGTGAGTTAACAAGTGTTCCATCTTTGAAGGGTTAGTCCCTCATTGTATTTGACGTGACTACTTTCACCTACTTGCCTATATATGCAGGGCTTTGTACTCATTATAATTTGGGTCATCTAAATACAATATTTCACATTGTTCGTTGTGCTTGTTTCTTATCTCCATGATCTCCTAATTCTTATAGTTTGATCTTGAAATATATTAAATGAATCTTTACTAATAAATAGTATTTTTTGAATGTTAATATTCAATTATAATCCAATTAGTCTAAGTCTATATTTACCTTAGTAGAGTTTGTGAGTTAAGATTTATCAATTGTGGTATAGTTGTTCTAGGACAAGTATTGGGGGTTTTTTCCTAATCTATCAAATAATCTACAATTTATTTTAGCACTTAGGCCTATCTTTCAATCTACAAAATTGGCTCATGATTAAAAGAAACATATTTATAATTCACATCTTTAATGAAAATAAGGCTTTATATCTTGTATTTTTCAAATACATATTCATTTTAGGTAAAAGAAAGAGAGAAATTCCAAAATATAAAACTAAGCCATTTTATTGAATGAATCCAATTCACATGATATCTCTATATTTTTTTGTAGCATCATAAATTGTCATTTTTAACAATTTCACACTAGATTTTTCTCCCTCCTATGTGCTTGGACTTAATTGTGTCCCTAATTTCTTAAATTATGCATTTCATGACCCATTTAATCACTGATCAAGGAATCAAATGTATAAAATCAAAGTAGTCATTTAATATTTTTCCCTTGATAATTAACATCCCAAAAAATAGTGCTTGGACAAGGATGCCCTAGACGGCCTTGTCCCCTCAATTTGGCTCCAAATTTTAGTATGTTGTGGTTGGAAATTTATTATTTGAATTTCAAATGTTAAAATTCAACTATCGAGATTTAATTTGCAAAAAAATAGAATAATTTCATATAAATACCTAGTCATTTCATCATTTTGAAAACTAAGAGAAAGATTTTGGAAACAAGAGGATTATAAAGAAATTATTATCAAGTCAAGAGTAGTCAAGAAAAAGATTATTGCAAAATTTCATTTTCAAAGCATCATGTCAAGTTTTATGTGAGTTCGTTCATGTTTATGCATACATTTTGTTTATGAAGACTAACAATTCTAGGTCCTCAAAGAAAGTCAAGCTAGATTGTAATCAAGCCTTGAGGAGATGCGTATGACTTCAGTCCTTCTAGGAAATCAAATTTGAGTGGTGAGTTACATCTAATTGTTCATTTATTACTCTATTATCATTTAGATTTTATCCCTCAAAAGGATAAGATCTCTTTCATCAATTTTTCCATTGTGGAGGTAGAAATAAAAACATGGGGTTTAACCAAGGCAATCCCATATATGGAACAACCCTTCCTCTCTCTTTGAATGTGCAGGTTATAGATCTAAAGAGGATTGGAGGAAAATTGAAGACTATTTGATCATTGTTGCATTCAAATCCTACAACTTGACAAGATGCAAAAACTCAATTATCTCAGCAATCGATAAAGATCCGACAATGAGATTCGAAAGGAAGAATCCTCTGATATGGTACCTAAGCATTGTAAAGATAGACTAAAAATTCAATCATCCAAATAAGGACACCCTAGGTGGCCTTGTCTAGTCAACTCAAGTTAAAATTCACATCACAAGTGCACACAAGTCTGCTTAGTCTATTTTTGATCATCAAATTTGTCTATCACTTTCCAAATTGTTTGTTTTCACATCAGAGTAATGCACTTTCATTGTTAGCTAGTTACATCATTGCATTTCATCAAAAATATATTTCCAATGCCCAAAAGAAATCAGATCTAGGGTTGATTGAATCGCCTTTCAAGTTGCAAGTCAATCACATACCCTTTACAATCTCAATTCTAACACTAGTACATAAACAACAATAAACTACTAAAAAATACTAAAAACTGCTTATAAATGACTAAACTTGGTCACATGACCATTAGTAGTTTATTGCCAATCATATATAACATGACCAAATTGATGAATAAACCATTTTTAGTCATTTATTGGTTGTTTTGATTGATCGATTTGGCAATATATTTAGTCGTTGATTTAGTCATTCATTGCTGTAATCTGGTGACTTATTTAGTCATTTTTTTCACTGATATATTTAGTCATTGATTGTTGTAATTTGGTCACCTATTTAGTCATTTTTTTATTCACTGATATATTTAGTCATTGATTGTTGTTAACTGGTCACTTATTTAGTTGTTTTTATTCACTGTTCACTAATTTTTGTCAATTGGTAGTAAATTTAGTCAATTTAATTATTAATTGATGTCAATTAGTAGTATATTTAGTCATTTTAATTGACTGATATTTGAGGATTTAAGCATAAAACATAGAAATACACATCAATCATCAATTGCACATAATAAGACAACCATTGAGAAGACAAAATTGGTGAACTTTATTAATAAAAGAAAGGTGTTCTAGTTACAACTCACAAATAGAGTATTACAATTGTTATTTTCAGTCACAAGACTGAAAATATGAGTTACAATATTGCAAAGAAATGACTGCAAGAAAGAAAATTCTCCAAAAGACTTTTGCAATTATGGAAACAGATGCTTGAAGCCCTTCAATGCGAGCACATGCTCCTTTCATCTCTTAAAAATTTTACAACATGGGAGATCTTCCTAGAGCAAGGTGTAACATGTAGAATCCAAGGAGAGTGTTGATCATGTCCCATAAATGAAGCTCTCTCCTTCAATGCAGTCAACAATAAGCTAGCTAGAATCTTTCCTCCTTTATATGCAATGTGCCATCTAATATGAGCAATAGGGTGCTGCCTTTTCTACCATGAATGAAGTTGTGCCTCAATACAACCAACAAAATTACTATTAGTCTCATTTTAGAAAGAATAAAAGTGCATTGTATATTGCAAGTTTACAAAAG
Organism: Sequoia sempervirens; assembly: GCA_007258455.2. NCBI lineage: Eukaryota > Viridiplantae > Streptophyta > Pinopsida > Cupressales > Cupressaceae > Sequoia > Sequoia sempervirens. The sequence goes on along the minus strand of VDFB02267079.1, from coordinate 22,886 downwards.
TCCAAACACAGTAGAAAGATAAATCAATTAAAAAACTGTAGCCTTGTCAATAAATGCCTTTAACAAAGCGTTCAACATAGGCCTGAAATATGCATATTGAACCCTTGATTTCATAACCTTGTTCAAAGTTTAAGAAAGGTGATTTTCTCATATTATAGAATGAAGTTGGCATTATAGAATGAATGCTATCAACACTAACCAGACTAGAACAACATTATCAACATAAATTTCTTGGAAACCAAGCCCAAGAATGCCATCAGACTTAATTAGACAACAAAAATGTCAACCCTGGTTCATGTGTTGTCTGAGTAAAGACTTGCACCATGGAAGAATCCATTTATACATAAATTCCAAATTAAGTTGATGAGAAAAGATCTTTGATATCCAACTGGGAAGCCTTAACATCCAAAAATTGCTAACCTGATGTTCCACAACAAGTTTCCCAACTGTGACATCATCTTTACTTAAGAAACCAAATATTGATCCACTACCAAATTGAATCTCATAGGATTCTCCTTCACAAAAAAAAATGATATATATTTATTTTTTAGCAACTTCCTTGATATCCCCATGTAAGCAAACTAAACTAAGTGAGGTTGAGGGTTTGAAGTAGAGTACCATCTTCTTGGTATGTGCTTGGCTTTGATGACTTGTATCTTGAATGAAAATAGCAAGCTAGCTGCACTGTAAAATCATTGTTAATCATTGCTACAAAAATAACCACAAAATCCTATTTAATTAAAATAATCCTTCTAGATATTTCAATTAATTTCTAAGAGAGCTAATTTCACTATCCAAACAACCATCAATCTATTTACTATATATAATTTCTTAGAATTCAAAATTTGAATGTAATGAAACTAACTATAATTACCAAAGATTTGAAACCAAAATGTAGTACAAAATGAATTGTTTGACAAAATGCCTCAAAGAGATGTCATCTCATGGAATGAAATGATATGATTGGAGAATGTGCACAAAATGGATTTCGCAAGGAAGCTCTCAAAACCTTTTAATTAATGAAGCACTCTGGAACACCGACATTGTAAGCTTTGCTTGTGTTCTAGATGCATGTAGTCATGCAGGTTTAGTGGATGAGGGCTGCACATACTTCACACATCAGTAACCCTTATTGCATTACATATATAGTTGATCATTAGGTGTGTATGGTTGAACTTCGTGCCCGTGCTGGCTATCTTGAGGACACCCTAAACATTATTACTGAGATGCCAGTTAAACCTTTGGTTCCTTTGGATCATATATGAATATAGGCTGAGTATTCCAGCAACACTATTTTTTTAGTTGGATCCTAAAAATGTTGCAACTTATGTTCTCTAAAACATCTATGTAGAGGCGGGCAGGTGTGGTGACATTCAAATAGTAAGGAGATTGATGAATGATAGAGGAATTAAAAAGATACTTGCATGTATTTGGATTGAAGGGCATAAAATGGTACATGCTTTTTTGTGTAGGAGATAGATCACATCCACAAACATGGGAGATTCATGCAAAATTGGAGAAATTGGCTTGGGAAATGAAGGTAGCAGGGTATTTCCAGATTCAAGACTTTTACTTAATGCCGTGGAATAGAAGAAAAAAAAAATCATTTATTTGCCACCATAGTGAAAAGTTAGCAATTGCATTTGGTTTTTTAAACATGGCCCCTGGTACAACTATTAGAGTTGTTAAGAACCTTTGAGTAGGTTCCAATTTTCACGCTACATCTAAATTCATCTCCAAGATTGTTGCAAGAGAAATTGTTTTGAGAGATGTGAGCCATTTCCATCATTTTAAACAGGGACAATGTTCTTGTGGAGAATATTGGTGATGCTAAATGAAAAAATCTGAAAAATAGGCTTACACTATAATAATGTGCACTACATCAAATATCCTATAATAACAAAGGGACATCCATCAAAGGATAACAACAGGGATCTTTTTTTGTCATATGTTGTAGTTACAAGTGCCCTGCTAGACATACATGAAAATGTGGAAGCAATATACACAAGGAAAGCGAATTGTTTCAAAAAAATGCCTCAAAGAAATGTGATATTTCATTTTATAGTTTAATCATGATACCACACCATTTTGACATGGTCCTTGCAGTGATGTGGGATGTTATCGCTACACCGCACCGTTATTGCTCGACCTTCATGGTAATGCGGGATGTTACTGCTACACCACACCATGTCTTCTTAGCTCTTGTGAGGATGTGGGAGAAGTATTTGATTTAGTTTTATACCGCACATTTATTGCTCTACCTTCATGGTAATGCAGGATGTTACTACTACACTGCATCGTGTCTTCTTGGCTCTTGCAATATGGCAGTATTATGAAACTTGTCACGACCATCTACTACCTTGACACAACAGTCTTATGAAACTTGTCAATATTTATGGGCACCTTTTAAATTACATTCAAATCTATAAGGAAACTATCCTAAGGGATGATAGTCCCAAGAAACATGGCAATGGTTACACCAATAAATAGTTAACTAGAAACCATGAATTTTCAATGCATAATGGAGAATATACAGAGAGTTAAGTCAGTGAGAAAAAATCCTTGGAGAATTTTCATCACAAGTATGTCAATCTAAGAGTTCATAGTAGAAAATAATATACCCTCAAAGACCTAATAGTCATAATAGACCTAGTGATAGAAGGGCAGTTGGTAGAGTTGAAGAATTAGGCCTGTAGTGAGAAGGTAGGGAGAACAAAGTAATTTACAGTCAAGAGAATCATGGCAGTTTCTCAGGTGACTATATTTGGGAAAGGAGAGAACTTAGTGACAACATTATCATCAAAACAATAAGAATACTTAAAAACCTACTAAACCCTAGGGCCTTTTTCATCACCTTGTAGAGATCTCAAACATGCATGAACATATTTCATAGAGACTAAAATCATCTCTATTTTTGATGATCACAAAAAGTAACAAAAATTTAGATTTACAAGTGATGAAAAGAAGTACATGGAAAGCATATTATGTTGATTTTTTAATTTTTTTTAAAAATTAACCATTAACTATCCAATAAATCTAACAAAATACAAATATACAATGAAATATTATGATTAACAAAATGATAATTTTAATGATTATCTTAAGGTAGACAATTTTTTTTTGTACAAGTGAAAAATAACACCCTTAGATTATTTTGAACAAATAACATTTTCATTTATAAATGTAGACATCGAAAATATACTGATTGACATCGTCCACCTGATCCTGACTTACTAACATCGTTTCTTCCTAAATCATTCCTCGGTCTAACCATTTAATCAAATTCCCTTATCTGATTAAATTCATCAATATTCATCTCTTAATTAAATAAATCATTTTATCTAATCAAGTCAGTCTCCTGTTAATTAAATCAATCCATCTGATCTAATTATCCCTATTTAATTAAATAATCAATTTATTTGATTAAATCCCTAAAGTCTGTCCATTAAATTAAATAAATTAAAACCTTATTTGATTTAATCTAACACCATCTGTTTTAATTAAATAAAATCAAAATCTTTATTTAATTAGCCTTTTATCATATTCCTCTTATCGATTTAAATAAATCCATAAATCTAAGTCAAATAAGTCACATCATCTAATCTCTGTTAAATTAATTAACCCTTGATTAATTTAATCTAATCTCATGTCATCCCTCTAGATAATGCAAGTTGCACATGAAAATAGATTTAATTCATTTATTAAATCCCTATTTTCCTCACAAGGCATCTTTTGGAATATTCTCTCAATTTGAATTCAAAAATTCCAAGTCAACATGTACATCCAACAAGGCATTTAAAACCTCTTACATGTCCTTTTCCTTGAGCCAAGTGGCATATATTGAATTTTCCCTTCCCTCTTACATTCCATTTCAACAAATTTGAATTTCAAATATTGGCATTTATTGGCACAAACCCCAAATCTTGCACAACCATCATCCATTCATAGCTTGACAAGTGGCACCATATCAATGGATGAATGTTAGTCCCACATTGCTCAAATTTGGGCATTTATCCATCTTGAAATCCTATAAATGAAGAGCTCCTCTCCTCATTTTATCATCCACAATCCAAGCAAAGTTACCATGCTAAAATACTTAGCCATTTCCACCCATCATTCGAATTCTTAGCTAGGCTTTTTGCAGATTTGGCTTGGAGTTCTCATCTTTTCATCAAAAGTGGATCAACAATCTCTTCAACATTCGAATCTTGCATCATAGGAATTGGGAAAGGGCCAATTTTCACATCAAATTGGCACCAATTCCCCCATGGGATCAAGTGTTTGCTATTTAAATTAGGATTTAATCCAGTTTTTATCATTTCATTGTGTTCTTGCTTATTTTCTTTCCTATTTTGAGTTTGCAAATGGATTTCATGGGGAATCCTTGTTTAACTCATTTATTCATGTTGTTTTGCAGGTACTAGGAAAAGGGTTTGCACATTTGGTGCTAGAAGTAGGGCTTGAAGTCATTATTTCTAACATTTCCTTGAAATTTCTGCGTTTTCTTAACATACAGGAAATTCCAACACGGGCTCGTCAACGTCGCTATTTTTGGCACCACAAGCTCGTCAGCATCACTGTTTCAGCGTCGTGGGCTCGTCAGCGTCGCTATATAGCACTGCGCGAACATAAACTCCACCGCTGGACTTGTCCAGCCAAATTTTTTTGAAATTTAAAGTCCGCCGCTGGACTCGCCGATCTACAGAAGTTTTTGAAAAATTCTTAAACTCCCACGCTTTCAAAAACTATGACGTTGGGCGAAAAGAGCGATGCAATCATGCTCTCTGTCCCAACACAGAGCGCCGCTGACTGGTAAGCGGCGCTGTAAGAGCACCGCTGAGAGAAAAAAATAGTGACGCCTTCATGAGTTGCGACACTGGAAGACAGTAAAAGGGAAAAATTTGATTTTTTTAGCACATGTTTTTAATGATTGCTTCTTCCTCTATTTTCTGCTTTTTAAATTTTTGTGTTTTTCCAGAATCTGACTATTTTTTTCCTTTGTAGGTTGGAAGCCAAAAAGTAAAGGAAGAAGGAGCATGGTGATGATATCTTGTCCAATCAAAGTGCTTTTAAACACTTAAGTGTTTGTTTAACACTTCCTTAGGAATTTGTCATCTTTTCATCTTTAGAACACTAGCTTTCATTTGGGCTTAAAAAGAACCTTTCAATTCCATTTTTTCTTGCAAAGGTTAAAACGAACAATAGGACCAACAACTTACTAGATTTCGTTTATGGGATTAACAAATTGAACAAATGTCTTTCACTTGTGATTTGGTGCTCTAAAATGAACTCACATATTGCTTTGAGGATCTAAAAAGAACAAGTATAGTTGTGTTTTTCATGAGGGCTTACTTAGACTAAAGCCATTGGAAAAGGACGTATGCTATTCTCTCCCGCTTTATAGCGATCTTGAAAATCAAAAGGTCTTTTCCATGACTTTGGCTTAAGACAAAGCAATCACCTCCACACTTCGATTTGGGATTAAAATTCAACAAACTATTGTGTGAGTGTGAGTGGGGACTTTGTTGCGTACATTCTCTCTCCTTGTTGCCAACAAGGATTGATCGAGTTACGAATATTGTTCTTCATTCACTTTTGTTTATCCTAGATGGCCTGCCTTGGGGAAAAAGTAATCACCCAAGGGAATGACTCAACCGGTAACACTCTAAAGCCAAGAGTATTTCCAGCCAAGATATAAATGTGGATATTGGAAGAAACGCCAATATCATGCGGTTGACTCCGACAAGATGGATCCAAAAGGGGACTCTTGCCACATTGGGTCAACTCCTACGAACGGAAAGTCCTTACTAAAACCCATGTGCTAGAATTTTCCAAAATCCTTTATCTATTTGTTGGTGCAAGAACGGTTGTTCTGAAGCCACCCCACACTTTTACGGTCTTCTAGTAGAGATGGAAAGCATGCCATGGGAGTTTCATGGGTGTTGATGCTTGGCTGCCTCATATAAGTGAGTGCCGTGGAGGGGAGCTAGTGGGGTCAAGCATCTAACCATCCGCTAGAGATAAGTGTAGTTGGACTTGTCCAAGTGGGAATCCAACAAATATTGTCTTACACATCCATAGGATTGTACTTATTCTTGGGTCACAAAATGCATTGCTTGATCAAAAACATCATGAAAACAAACACTTAACATCATCCAAATTTCAAACCCTTTTGAAGACAAATACCATTGACACAATCCATATGTTATTGCTTTCCCTTGGGATTCATATCCTTAGAGGTTTCTAAGCATTGGATTAGTTCTCAATTTGTCTCCTTAAGTAAACAATAGGGAAACCCTTTGCCTTTAGTTCATTAAATTTCCACATAACATATCTTGTGGGGTTTGAAGAAATTAAGACGTAGGACATCTTAGTTTGAAAAACCTAATTGAAGAAAGTGTTTTTGGTAAAATAAAGACATTAAGCAAAGCTAAGCAAAATGAACTTTCATATGTGTTGAAGACTCCAAATCCCAAAGCACAAATCATTTATTGAAAATCCGAAAATGAATATTGAAATAAAATCATTTCTTGGTTACAAAGGTCATTAGGAAGCATTTGCATGCTCTTCAATACCTAGATCTAGGCAAACAAAGTGTCCTTTTTAGGTTCATCTTAAGATCAAAACATTATCAAAACCTTTTTCATCCATCCATTTAAAACATCAAAACGAAATCCATCTCATCCTCACCTTTTGGGAAAATCTTGAAACTAGGCTTTATGGAAAAATCTAAATCATCTAAATCATTGAGACAAAATCCTTGAAAACATTTTATCAAAACACCTTTGGCTAGGTATGTGTAAATGCATCCTTTTGCATATGCTTAGTCAAAGTTATCAAAATCATCTTGTCTAGCTTAGTGTATGTAGATGAATCCTTCTCCATATGCTTAGTGAAACAATCATCTTGTTTGGATAGGTGTGGGTAGATGCATCCTTCTCCTCACACATATTCAAATTATCATCCTTTGGACAAAGCTATCCCTTAGATCATCATCCAACATCTTAGGGTCTTTTTGTTCAAAATCCAAATCAAAATCAAAATAAAAAATCAAGGACAAAAATCTCAAAATCTAAAAAATCCAAAATCCAAAATCAAAATCCAAAAGTCCTAAAAATCCTAGTGTCTCATTCAAGATTGATCAAAAGTCAAAAACATCCATCCATAAACACCATCATCATATCATCACCTTTGATCCTCAAAAGCATCCTAAAACTTTCACTTTGGGACATAAAATAAGAGATCAATCCAAAGAATCAAGAGATTCATCTCCCATATTCTTGATCCTTGTTTTATGGTCCAAAAAAGATCTCAATACAAGAAGAGTATGGAAGCCAACAAAGAAACACCCGCTTCAAGTGATCTTAGCCAAACCAACGCAGAAATGAATCCAACAAAATCAAGCAACCCATTGACCCTCTAATCATCGCAACATCCCCAAGAAGAAAATCAAGGAGAGGACCTCACTTTCAGAATGTCTCGCGAGGAAATGATAGAAATACTCCAGAATCTGGACAACCATAGAATCATCAACATTCTAATGAGACATAACCCTTCGTTGTACATGCTTGAACTAGAAAAACAAGGGGCCAAGTTGCCTTCAGATTTTGATGTGAGTACTATCGTGGACACATCATTTCCCCAAATTTCATCCACCATCCCCATTTCATCTACACCCCCATCTCAAAACATCACACAAAACATTCTGTAAGTCACAACATTGTTTGCTCCAACCCAACCAAATGTCAACAAGGGAAACACATTCCTCAATGCTCTTCAATCACATCCCCTTGTTAATAATCAAAACATGGACGCAAACACCACCTTGGAACAAAACATACCCGAAAACCCCTTACACAAAAATGTTCCTCTCACATTCCATCATGATCCATCATCATCATTTTTTCACACAACACCACAAACACCTCTTCTCACAAATTCACAAGAAGAGGGAGATACGTTCAGACTAGGGGGCTTATTCGACACCACAACATTCTCACAACAACTCACACCCCTTACATTTCCACCTCTTCCACTATTGACATCATCATCCACACCACTCCTTGGTTTAGGGCTTCCTCCCCTACCAAGTATCAATCAGACCTATATCCCAACCATCAATCAAAGCATTGCACCAAACACTCAAAATTTATTGTTGATATCGCAACAGCAAATGATAAATACACAAGCAATGGCAACATCATCAAACACACCCCTAACCTCACAAAGCATGTTCTCACAAGGACCAATCACATCAATACCATTATCCAACACGCAAAACATCAACACCACCTTCACGAATACCATTTCAAATCCACCACCACCAATGTTCACCACATCAAATCAATATGATGCAGCATTGCAAGCTGCTTTCCAAAGAGGATACCAACAAGTCCAGAAATAAAAAGTAGTGCAACAAGCCACTCAAGCTGCACAAGCTGCCAAAGTTGCACAAGCCGCAATACAAGCGCAACAAGCCACACAAGCTCAAGCTTTATTGCAACAACAACAACAACAACAACAAGCCGCCCAAGCCGCACAAGCATTGCAAGCACAAAGGGTCGCGCAAGCACAACTTTTATTACAGAAACAAGCCGCACAAGCACAAGTAGTACAAGCTCAAGCCCAAGCACAACTCAATATCAAACACAACAAGCACAAGCACAAGCACAACTTCTTGCACAAGTAGTGCAATTGTAGGCATATCAACAAGCATTGAGGCAATACCAAGAGCAACAAGAAGCAGCATAATTAGTAGCCCAACAATAAGCGTTGTTGGAACAACAACAAGCATAATAGAAAGCCCAACAACAAGCGTTGTTGGAGTAGAAACAAGCACAACAAGCACAAATCCTAGCGCAACAACAACAAGATCAACAATAGGCATCGTTCATACAAAAGCAAGTAGAAGCCTACTTCGCTCGACAGAACATGCAGATACCATCAAACAACGCACCGACCAACCCATCCATCCAAACCACGATTCAAACACCTCAAAACAATTACATCCCACCCCCTGATCCCCAGAATGATGTGATGACACAACTCAGGTTGCTCTCGCAACAAGTGCTGGACCTTCAATCGGGGCAAACAACCAAAGCGCCAAGCAACTTGTGTCCCTATCCATTTGATAGAAGCCTAGACATGAAACCATTCCCTAAGGGATTTGAAATCCCCAAATTTGACAAGTATCAAGGGATGGGAAACCCTGAAGATCACATCAGGGAATTCCAGGTTCATTGTATGGAGGTCGCATATGATGATACTTATCTGATGCGGCTATTCCCTAGGAGCTTGGAAGGTCCTGCTATAGAATAGTTATCTCGCTTACCTTCAGGCATTAGAACATTCAAAGAAATTAGAGACGCATTCATTAGGAATTACGCATGTAACATTGCAATGGATGTCAGTCTCGAAGAACTCTCCACTCTAAAACAAGGAAAGAATGAATCTTTCGCTTCATTCCTTCAACGATGGCGATCCAAGGCCAATCAAAGCAAGTGGACTATACCAAAAGAACAAGTCTGCACAATCATAGCCAACCTTGAAAGTTGCCTGGCATTTTATCTCAAGGTTTAGGTAATCACCACATATAAGCAATTGATCTCCAAGGTGCTTAGCATCGAAAGAGCCCTTGTGACTCAACCTGCTGAATCAATGTCATTATCATGAACAACAAAACAATCGCTCATCATCAAATTACAATGATAAACCTCGAACATGGGCAAGAAACAAGAACGTTACTAATGATGGTGTCGTTGATGCCAAGGTGGTAATTAGTGGTCGTCGCCAACATACACCCGCACCACAAATCCAATCACAATACCAAAACAGTCATCACACAACATACCAAACCAATAATCCCACCATCAATAACCTCACTGACCAAAGGGGACCTCCCCAACGCAAAACTTATCCAAAATGAAAATACGCTATTTTGGGGGAACCATTGGAGGACATAATGAAAAATTTGATAGACGAAAAACTTATCAAACCTCCCACATTTGAGAACTACCAAGAACCTGATGTCAAACCTCCTTGGTACAACGAGAACCAACTTTGTGAATTTCACAAAATCAAAGGTCACACCGCAAACAATTGCATGAGACTCAAAAACATCATCCAAGATCTCATCGACAAGAAAATCATAAACGTGGAACAACCTACTGGAAATCAAGATCTTCAAATCTACACGAATCTGATGCCGAATCATGGCAATAAAGGGAATAAAAATGATAAGGGGAAGGGTAGTGTAAATCATGTGTACAAAACAGTCGTTGCTTCGCTAAATGAGGACTTCATGGTCATCACCATCAAGGGCACCCATGCCGAAGATTGTGCAGTCACCACAAGGGCAGAAAAGTCACCATTGCAGGATCATCCCAACCTAATAGAGTCCCTTCATCTAGATCCGTTCCGCATACCTACAATGTTGTAGAAAAACTCAAGAGAACACCAACACACATCTCCATCATGGAGTTGTTAAAAATCTCATCAGCGCATAAAAAGAGCCTTGAGGAAGCATTAGCCTCATCCACTGTCCCCGTAGATCTCGATGCGGAGCAATTTCAAGCTATGGTTGAAAATATCATAACTCCTAATCTCCTCACATTCTCTGACCAAGATTTCCCCGCCCAACCATCTCACAACTGTGCACTTCACTTGGAAGCCATTGTACACAAAAGCAAAATCAAAAGGGTCTTGGTGGATGGAGGTGTAGGTTTGAACATCTGTTCTCTCAGCCTCGTTAAGCAGTTGAAAATATTAGAAGATTCCATCAACAAAGGAAAGGGAATCACAATAAGAGCATAGGATGACCAAGAAAGAGTGTCTCAAGGCATGATTAAACTCCCTATTCAAGTAGGGCCAATGCTCATGGAAACCACCTGTCAAGTCTTGGACCTTGAATTGCCATATAATATCCTCCTGGGACGTCCATGGATTCATGCGATGAAAGCTGTAGCATCAACCTTCCACCAATGTGTGAAATTTACACATAATGGACAAGAGGTTACCATCCATGGAGATCCTAAGCCGTTTTCATATTGCAAGAATCTTGAAGCCAAGTATTACAAAATACCCCAAGTGCCAAAGAATGATGAGGGCCCATCCACACCATACATCAACCCCACCACTCTCACGTCCACTTCTGCGACAGAGACACTCGCCATCCCCACCATCCCCACCATCTCCGATATCAATCTCATCATCCAAGAGGACGGTTGTGGAAGCTACAAACTCCATAACAATGCTTTTGTGATAGGAGAGTTACCACAATCTCCTAGATCACGGGGACATCCACAAGAAAATCAAGCTTCCACATCACAAACCTATCTTGAAAACTATCCTGAATTCACAAGATGGGGAGACCTTGGCCATGAGGTCATTGAAGCAGATCCATCTCACATGTTGTATCAAGATGAAAGACCGGCAGCTAATTTACCAATGGATGAGACAAGCAAGGGCCTAAAAATGATGCTTGCAATGGGCTATGACCGAAATCAAAGACTAGGACAAAATGACAATGGGCTCATAATACCTATCATGCCAGAGACGCGACCCATAACAAATCTTGGTCTTGGATGTGCCACCCCGAGAATAACCATATGTGGCCGAAGTCCTTTGGTTAGAATGGCTAATGTTTCTCCTCAACCAATACTAGTACAAGTATATTCACCAACAGTCACTGGTAGGGACACACATAATTTTATAACTGAGCCCTATATTAGTAGCGATGACGAAGATACCTTATCCAACCTACCTAGGCTATTCGAAGATACCACCTTGTGTATGATTAGTACCATATCCTTTGAACCAGATAGTCAAAATCATGAGATTCGCTTAGTCTACCCCCAACTGATCGACTATGACCAACGAGGACCACCAGTTCTCGATACATTCAAAAACGATGAGGCACTCTCAAAATTCATGGGATTGAGGGATAACATTCCATATGGAGATCACAAGGCAGGGTTCATAATGGAGTTGGACACAGATGCCTACTATGGGGAAACAATTGAATCCTTCAGTCACAAAAGTGAGAAACTAAGAATCATATCCAAGTCCTTGAGTGAAAACCACACTGTGGCACTCTCTAACAAGAAAATAGTGAAAAGAAAGGACGCATCCAATGGTGAAAACCTCTCTGAGGCGCCCGAGGATGAAGGATTCAATCTTCCTCTAAGAGCTATTCACTAGGAAAAGTCAGCGGTCTTGGCCAAAAAATGCAATCCGGTCAACATAGGAATAGAGGAGACCCCGCATATCATGTTTTATGCAAAATCATTATTAACAGAAGAGCAAGAACTCCTAGCAGCATTCCTAAAGGAAAGAAAAATAAACTTTGCATGGAGTTATGCTAATATGCTAGGGCTAGATCTAGAGACAATGGTTCATCACTTAGCGGTGTATCCAGAAGCAAAGCCGATCAAATAGAAGCTTCGAAAAATGCATCCCCAAATCACTTTGTTAGTCAAAACAGAGCTCAAAAAATTGTTAGATGCAAGATTTATCTGACCAATTGATTATCCCGAAAAGGTATCAAATTTGGTACCTATTTCAAAACCTAATGGAGCTATCAGAATCTGTACAAACTTCAGAGATTTGAACAAGGCATGTCCCAAGGATGATTTCCCACTTCCCAATATTGACATGATCGTAGACATGACAGCAGAACATGAGATGCTATCACTAATGGACGGATTTTCAGGATACAACTAGATCATGATAGCAAAGGAAGATCAACATAAGACTGCCTTCACTTGTCCATGGGGGACCTACTGTTGGAACATGATGCCATTCGGCGTAAAGAACGTAGGAGCAACCTATCAAAGGGCCATGACACTGATATTCCACGACATGATTCATAAAAAAGTTGAAGACTATGTCGACGAAATTCTAGCTAAATCAAGGAAAAGACAAGATCATATAGCAACCCTAAGTGCTATCTTTGACAGACTAGAGGAATACAAAGTCAAACTAAATCCCAAGAAGTGCGTCTTTGGCGTACAATCAGGTAAACTGCTAGGATACATAGTCTCCATGAGGGGTATCGAGGTGGATCTAGTGAAAGTAAAGGAAATCCTTGAGATGGAAGCACCAAAGAAATTAAAACAACTAAGAGGCCTCCAGGGCTAACTTCAATCCATCTGACGGTTCATAGCACAACTAGCAGACAAGCAGAACCCATATTCTCACCTACTCCACAAAGGGATGGTGTATAAATGGATACAAAATGTGAAGAGGCATTCAACAAGATCATGGAATATCTACTGACACCACCAGTTTTAATGCCACCTATCCCAAGGAAGCCATTGATCTTATACATGTCAGCAACATTAGCAGCCCTTGGAGCTCTCCTAGCTCAACATGATGAAAATGGAATGGAGAGGGCTATCTACTATATCAGTAGAATAATGGTCGGTCATGAGCTAAATTACTCATTCATCGAGAAAGCTTTCCTCACAGTAGTGTTTGCATCCCAAAAATTCAGACATTACATGTTGGCACACAAGATAACGCTCATCGCAAAAATTGATCCCCTCAAGTATCTCCTATCAAAGGCAATGCTCATAGGCATAATGGAAAAATGGGTAATGATATTATCAGAGTATGACATCGAGTATGTAGAGAGAAAATCCATTAAGGGACAGGTTATTGCAGATCAACTAGTAGAAGCACCTATGTATTCTGAGAATCGCCTTGTCTCAGAGTTTCTAGATGAGTCTATTTTTAACCTCAACGTCGCTGATCACTAGAAACTATACTTCAACGACTCATATACACAACACAGATCAGGAGCTGGTGTTTTCTTCATCACCCCACGAGGGGATTGCATACCGAAGTCATACAAACTAGCATTTCCTTGCACAAATAACATAGCAGAATACGAGGCTTTGACTATAGGCCTCAGGATAGCAGTGCAATGGAATATCATAGCCCTCAAAGTCTACGGAGACTCTCAGTTGATCATAAATTAGGTCAATAATGAATATCAGACTAAGGATGACAAGCTCACTCCATACAAGAAATTGGTGGATACTCTAAAGGAATCCTTCATTGACATAACATTTGAGCAGATTCCAAGAACCAACAACAGAGTAGCGGATGCCATGGCAATAATTGGATCCTTACTGAATATCCCTAACAATGTCCCAAGATACAAATTCTTGATTGAGCAGCTTCTCGTTCCCACATTCGAGGTACCAGAATCGAAACTCGTGTGCGAAATCGTTGGTCCCGATGATCCTTGGTACCATGACATCTACACATATCTTTGCATAGGAGTCATACCCGCTGACCTCCCATCAAACCTTAAACATACCTTTATAAAAAAGGTATCCAGATTTGTCATCCTAGGTGATACCTTATACCGTAGAAGCATAGAAGGTACCTTGCTACACTATTTAAATGCTAAGGAGGCATTAACCACTCTAACCGAGGTTCATAACGGTATCTATGGCTCACACTCAAGTGGAATGACCATCGCCAAGAAACTATTGAGGATGGGGTATTACTGGCCTACAATGGAAAGAGAAGCACATGATCATGCTAAAAGGTGTTTACAATGTCGGCATGGGGACCTCATCCATGCTCCAACTCAAGAGCTTCACTTGATCGTCACACCATGGCCCTTCTCACAATGGGGACTCGATCTCATTGGAAAAATCACACCCACCTCATCCAATGGCCATAAATTCATTATTATTGCAACTGAGTATTTCACAAAGTGGGTGGAAGCCATACCCATGACATATATCACTGGGAAGCAAATCTCAAAATTTATCCTAAACTATCTCATCTGTCGTTACGGTGTCCCACAAGCCATTATCTCAGATAATGGGACACCATTCAAGAACCAAGAGGTTCACAACTTGTGCGATAAATTCAAAATCTAGCATCGCTTCTCCACTCCATACTATCCCCAAGGCAATGGCCAAGCAGAAGCTACGAACAAAACCATCCTCAAAATCCTCAAGAAAACAGTCAATGACACAGGTCATGACTGGCATCTACAACTTAATCCCGCCCTCTGGGCTTATCGAACCAACATCTACACACCCACTGGTTCCACCCCATTCTCCTTGGTTTACAGATCAGAAGCTGTACTCCCCATTGAAATCGATCTCCCATCCCTTAGAATATCATTGCAAAACCTCATCATGGATGAGGAATATTGGGTATCAAGACTAAATGAGCTAGAGTTACTAGATGAGAGAAGGATCGATGCTTTGAATCACTTGCAAGTCTATCAAAATAGACTTAAACAGAGCTACAACAAGAAAATCAGAAGTAGGACTTTCCAAATTGGAGAATTGGTCTTGAAAGAAAATCAGAAGAATGTCCCAAATCCCAGCAGCAAAGGCAAGTTCAAACCTAATTGGCTAGGACCTTTTGTCACAATAGCAAGTTATAAATCAAGGGCATATCAGTTATCAACACCCGAAGGGGAACCTCTGCAGGAGCCCATGAATAGCTCCCATCTCAAAAAGTTTTATGCCTAAAAGGTATAGAACCAAAAAATCCAAAAAATTAGAAAAAGTCCTTAAAAAATGGTTACTTAGGCGAAAACCTAGCAAACAGGCATCTTGGTGACAAGCAAAAAAATCAAAAAAGCAAAAAATCCAAAAAAAAATCAGAAAATGGATCAACAAAAAAATCATCCTCTAGTGAAAACAGCTCCGGTGGCACTTTGAGCAAGTACCTTGGTGAAAACCTGGCAAACAGGCACCTTGTGTAAATAAGCATTTTCCATCCACCAAGATCTTTACGGCTTGTTTGGCATCATCCATCCATTTTGTTTCCATCATCCATCGCATTCAGGTCTCCATCCATCACTCACCCACTCGCATCCGCACCATAGCTTGGTCCTGTGTTTGTATCATGATCCCTCCTAGTACTACTCGGCCCATCCTCAAGGTCAGTTTGTCCTGCCTTTATTGGAGTAGTCTATTGCATCACGCTGGGGGCACGTTCTCATTGGATCGGATTCGTGTATATTGTTAAAGTCCTCAAACATAAAAAAAGCCAAAAACATTACAAAATCAGAAAATCCAAAAATATCAGATAATTAGAAAATCCAAAAACATTCAAAACATATCAAAATCCAAAAATAGGTCAAAAAGATCATGCGAAAAGCCAAAAACAAGGTCGTCTTTTCGAACTACGTCATCTCTGAGCTTGAATGTAGGCAAGGTTGATCTTTGGTTATCCCCCGAGACATTTAGGTCAGTCCTATAGGAGTCTGTCATAATAAACTAACATCTCATCATGTATATCACCATCTGTAAATTAGTCAAGTTGTCAGTTGAACTACGTGGTCTCTGCGTATATAATGTAGGCAAGGCTCATCTGTCGATCAGCCCTCGAGACCCCTAGGATAGGTCTTCAGGTTAGTCTCTTGGTCAAAATCTCAGAAAATCCTAAAACATTCAAAAAATCCAAAATCAAAACATTTGAAAAATCCAAAAAAAAATCCAAAAACAGCCTCAAAAACATCACAAAACATAAAAACATCCAAATATTTGAGAAGAATCCATCCATCTCATCTCACTTGCACCCGCAATATACACCACTCATAATAAACTAATCATCATCCTCAACCTTTGGTAAAACAATCGGAAACAAGTCTAGCAGATTAAAAGTGAAAACTCAAAATGTCAAGTCTTACATCTAAGTTAGTGAGTAAGCAAATTGGTTATCTCTTTGTACCAGTAGCACATCATCTGAATCGGTCCCATATCAATCATCCCTTATAAACGAAATGATGTGCCGCCATCCACCAACATGTCCTAGGATGAATCCTTCCTACAATGGGCATTATCTTTTGGCAATAAGTTTCGTTCATCATCCTTAGAAAACACATCCTCTTTCTGTTAGCAGTATTGAAGAGCATTAGTTTGTTTGTTTACTTGGTCTTTATCTTTTGACTTATCTTATTTTGCACTCATTCCAAGGACGTCTCGATGATATCCCAAAACAACAGATTTAGAGAAATAGGAATGGGGCAATGATCATTATCTTTTGTCTGCTATGCTTGTTGGACGCTCTTGCAATATAACCTCGACGAATACTTGCTTTGTTAGGTATGTATGGAAGAGGTCTAGGGCAACTTGTTGACTATTACAGGGATATGTTTACCTTTCCATGTTTTGGTCTGAGGTGTCTGAAACTTCTGAAGTGCATCCTAGCAAGGTTTCCATATGTTAGGTGTGAACAAGAATACTCCTATCTGATTGCCGAGTCAAAGTCCATCACACTAGGTACCACGCCATCCTGATTTGCTATACCTTGATGCATCGTACCACGTGTGCTATCAAACATAAGAAAATTTGGTCCTTTGAAAATCCCAATTCCTCAGAAATCATCATCATTTGCATTTGCGTCATCGTGCGTCTTGTTGAAATGACTTCTTTTCTTACTAACTGCACTAACAAAGTACTATGACAGTTGATCACCATCACCATCACCATCACCGTCATTGATCTTGCATCCATAAATCATTAGCATATTGCATAACATATCATATAGGAAACATACACATTGCATTTTAAATAGGTGCATTCATGTCATTGTATTTCACCCATTACGTGGCATCTCATGGCATTACATTGATCATTGCATAAGCATTCATTTGCATTTCATAACCATTTCATATTACCATTACATAAATCATCGCATAGTATGAACAAAAGCATCTCATAATCATCATAATCATAAGCAATAGGTATATAAGCATTTAATTCATTACGCATACATACTTGCATAGCATCATATCATCAAATTTCATTCACATTATGCATCAGCATATAACCTTGTAGTAACATACCATTGTATCACATACATCATCATTTAGGATAATAACATTAGTTATTCTAAGCATCTCATACCATCATTTCATTTGCATCATATCACGGCCATTGCATCATATCACATTCATCCATAAATCATCTCATAATAAACATTTTCCCACACACCATCACGTATACCATAGATCATATCATATATCACATTTTGCATTGGCATAAAATAAATCATCATATAGATAACATTATTGCACATCATATCATAAGTTAGCATAATATGGATCTGTTAGTCATAATCATCGCATACATCATTAGAAATAAATGCATCCATAGGAACATCACTGCAAAGCATATAGAAATAAACCATCCATGCATAAATAAAAGAACACATTGCATCTCATCAAAATCAGCTCATATATATCTCATATCATCAATGTCACTGTCATAGTACAAAAGAATAATAATCAGATCACCATACATATATGTCAATCGGTACAAAATGCCCATCGGGCTATCGAAAATGAGCCCATAAAGCACAAAAGGTACATCATAAAATCTAGATCAAGCCCGATCTCCATGGATGTTGTCCTCGCCCCTGTCACTGTGACCCTCTGGTGGTCTCTGACTAGCCCTCTCTGAGTACTCTAGGACCCAATCTACTCTAGGTACATGGTCGTGGTAGGCCCAACGGTAGTACTCTATCTCTCGGATAACATCTTTGTAAGATTGTACCGGCACCGTACCCTGAGATGAGAAAGCTGTCGTTGTGCCATATCGTCAAGAGGTCAGAGCTCGAATCTCAAGGTTTGCTAGCGGAGGTGTGTGAAAATGACTTAAAAGTGCCCCCTCGGGCCCCTTTTAAGCCTAAAAATTAGGGTTTTTTTGACCCTCTAGGGCTGTCCTGCTAGGGTTTTGGACACCCGAACCTATTTTTGTCTATTCGAGGCTTTTTTTTCATCATTTTATTGTGTTTAGACACATTTTTAGCCTCCCGGGCCCCTTTCGCACCTGTCGGGCACTTTGTCACTTTTTTTGCGAGATCACCCAAAAAATTAAAATTTTCGTCTGATCTCTCAAGGGGGCATTATAATGGCATGTTTTCTCTCGCCATGCAGCAGTGGGGCAAGTTTTTAATATCAATTTTTTTTGGCTTTGATCGAGATTGTTTAATCTTTGAACCAACGCAATGAGTGCATTGCTTCAAAGAGGGGCAAAATGTAGACATCGAAAATATACTGATTGACATCGTGCACTTGATCCTGACTTACTAACATCGTTTCTTCCTAAATCATTCCTCGGTCTAACCATTTAATCAAATTCCCTTATCTGATTAAATTCATCAATATTCATCTCTTAATTTAATAAATCATTTTATCTAATCAAGTCAATCTCTTGTTAATTAAATCAATCCATCTGATCTAATTATCCCTATTTAATTAAATAATCAATTTATTTGATTAAATCCCTAAAGTCTGTCCATTAAATTAAATAAATTAAAACCTTATTTGATTTAATCTAACACCATCGTTTTAATTAAATAAAATCAAAATCTTTATTTAATTAGCCTTTTATCATATTCCTCTCTTATTTGATTTAAATAAATCCATAAATCTAAGTCAAATAAGTCACATCATCTAATCTCCTGTTAAATTAATTAACCCTTGATTAATTTAATCTAATCTCATGTCACATCCTTTAGATAATGCAAGTTGCACATGAAAATAGATTTAATTCATTTATTAAATCCCTATTTTCCTCACAAGGCATCTTTTGGAATATTCTCTCAATTTGAATTCAAAAATTCCAAGTCATGTACATCCAACAAGGCATTTAAAACCTCTTACATGTCCTTTGCCTTGAGCCAAGTGGCATTTATTACATTTTCCCTTCCCTCTTACATGTCATTTCAACAAATTTGAATTTCAAATACTGGCATTTATTGGCACAAACCCCAAATCTTGCACAACCATCATCCATTCATAGCTTGACAAGTGGCACCATATCAATGGATGAATGTTAGTCCCACATTGCTCAAATTTGGGCATTCATCCATCTTGAAATCCTATAAATGAAGAGCTCCTCTCATTTTATCATCCACAATCCAAGCAAATTTATCATGCTAAAATACTTAGCCATTTCCACCCATCATTCGAATGCTTAGCTAGGATTTCTGCAGATTTGGCTTGGAGTTCTCATCTTTTCATCAAAAGTGGATCAACAATCTCTTCAACATTCGAATCTTGCATCATAGGAATTGGGAAAGGGCCAATTTTCACATCAAATTGGCACCAATTCCCCCATGGGATCAAGTGTTTGCTATTTAAATTAGGATTTAATCTAGTTTTTATTATTTCATTGTGTTCTTGCTTATTTTCTTTCCTATTTTGAGTTTGCAAATGGATTTCATGGGGAATCCTTGTTTTAGCTTGCAAATCCTTGTTTAACTCGTTTATTCATGTTGTTTTGCAGGTACTAGGAAAAGGGTTCGCACAATAAAATATGCAACGATCTCAAAGATATGAAGGTTGAAAAATATGATATTTTTAGATCTATTCTTGGGTGTATCCTGCATCTCACTATAAAAAAGACCGAATCTTTTTCTCCAATAGGGTAAACACATAGATCATTATGATAGATTGTTTTGACCATAAAGCTTATTTTTCATAGATTACATGATCCATAAGAAAGTTGTTTTGTTTTGTAGAGTTAACTCCCTTATGAGACTCCTCCAACTCTATTAAAGTGGAGGAATGAGGAGCTGACAAGCTTGATAGGCGATGGAACAGGGAAGAGAGAAGAGTGGGACATAGTGTATGATTACGATCTGTAGGATGATCTGGGAAATCCAAACAAAGATGGAACATGGAAGAGAGAAGAGTGGGACATGGTGGCATGGAGGTCTTAATAAGCCATTCGCATCACCGCGAAGGCCCAACAACAACCATGTGGTGTTGCGGTGGTTGTGCAATTTTTTTTGTGAAGGCTTTGGTGATCCGAAGTGGAACTTGCAACTAAAATATTTGATAAAAATACACTTGATGATCATTGTTAGAGAGTTGCAAACTATGAATTGTCCTCTGTCCTATAGGACTGAGAAAGGAAGAACACTGCCAAATAGTGATTGAATCATAACAAACAATCCAAAAATAATGGAAATTACTGTCAAATGGTGACAAAGATCTGTCCTTTAAGTCATTTACACATGGTGATTAAGAACATAGTGAGTAAGAAGTAAAAGAGCATTGGATCATAGCACTGCAAAATGGTCATGAGTTATGCAATGAACTTCATTAGTCTTTTGATCACAAAGGAGATCGAGATAATAACCAACATACTAATGTGCACAAAGAATTTTCATGGAGAGCAAACTTCCTTACAAAGCAATTACCACAACAAAGTTTGAGGTGAATTGTACCTGCTATATGCTGATATGGATATGTTCTAACCTATAGTTAATTGTTGTAGCATAACATATAGGCTAAATAGTTGTTCATATACCATTGTTTCAAATTCTAAATTGCTATACCTTATTCTAGGAGCAAATCATAGGGGGAGTCCATACATAAGACACCATTGTTTCAAATTCAAAACTGTCGGCTCTTTCACAATTGTTTGCTTCATTTATTTGATCTAAGACAACCTGTTGTATAGAAGATGCTCTCAAAATCATAGTAAAATCCTTTATTTTGGGATGAATTTTCAGAATCTTTCCCATCATAACAATGAACAAAAGCATCAGTCATTAACCTGAACTTTGCAAGAGTTTCATCAAATTCTACTTTTCCACTCTCTTTTCCATTTTGAATTTTATTCCCAATTTCATCCATGAAGAACTTCCTCAGCCTATAGATCCCACTGTAAGCCATAACTTTACCAGGTGTCGAGGATAGCTTCGATTTTTTACCCAAGCAACAATTAACTTGCAATCATTTATTCATTCTATTTATTTTGGAAGTTACTTTTGAATCTACCACGTTAGAATTTTCTCATTTATGAAATTTTAACTATATCTATTAGTTAAATAGTACCTCTTACCTTGATTGCAAATAAATTAGTAAAAATTAACAGTGTAGCTAATGCAAATAGTGAAATTAGCCAATTGTATTGAATAAGTTGTCATGTATTAAATGATATGGTTATTTTAATATTATAAATATTCATTCATGAATGTGTAATTTAGTATTACTTCAATTAGTGAATAGTTCTTTTCTTATGTAATGTTATCTTAAATTTTATCTCATCAAATAATATAATAGTTTAGACATAATGACTTATTTTGATGTCTAATTACTTTCAACTATTTTTTTAAGATCTTTTTTTTTTGCAATTTTAGTTAGTATATATTAGACAATTTAGAGTTTTTTTTCCATTTTCCAGATTGGTAAAATAAACCTAAACAAGATTGAAAACACAACTCACTATGTTTTGTAATAATGGTGCCTCTAATTCATGTTTACGAGTAATATCATCATGCTTGAACTACACCACTTATAGCCTAATATAGTTGCAACAACAATCTTTGTGGTATCATCCCTATAAATTTCCAAGCAGAAATCAAGGACATCTTGTTGATTAAAATTCAAGGAAATGGTAATCTTCCTTGGGCTACAAACTAATAAAGATAAATTAAACAAATAAATTGACGTTAGATCTTGAATTGAGAAAATCATCACCATGATATAGATTAATAGGGGAGCAAATTCACCCTCATCAAAGAATTTGGAACTTCATCTTATGATTTTAAAAGGAAACATAACTATCATCCCATAGTTTCACATGGAATGGAACTAATGATATCTAAAAGAGATTTATTTTGATAGGAATGGGAAATAGATCAAATTAGTAAACAAATATTGTTCATAATGACTAAATACTTTTAATTTTAAATGCTTCCTTTAGTGAGTAGTAGTCAAAGAGAAATTTCCTAGAGAAAAATGGCCCTAGAAAGCACTGCATACCCACATAAATAATTCACATCAAAGATAGTTTAGAAAATAGAACTACATATGCATTATACCTTGATCTTCACTTGAAAGTGTGTTTAGTTTAGAAAATATAATTACATATGCATTATACCTTGAT
>VDFB02267077.1:0-18450 GCA_007258455.2 Sequoia sempervirens | reverse complement strand
ATTCATTTGCTCAAATTGAATGTATGATGCACATGCATGGTAAATCAAACATATCTTAGTAGAAAGACATCCTTCAATGTCTATCACTGTTTCATGAATAGATAATTAATTTGGATTGAAAAAATACAAAACCATGACCAAAATATCAAAAGTTAATGAGGAAATTGCAAAAACATATATATAAAAAATATACATATGTATAAGTATATATGTTTGTATATGTGCATACATATATGTGTCTATGGATATATGTGTGTGTGTGCATATATATATATGCATATATGTGTGTGTGTGTGTGCATATATATATATATATATATATATATGCACATATGCATATATGCATATATGCATATATGTGTGTGTGTGTGTGTGTGTGTGTTCTACATTTTGCATTTACCTAGCTCTAATTTTCTTTTATTGTGGATAGATTCATGTGCAGTCACCATTAATGGATTATGGTGTTTAGTTTTGAGTCTATCAAGTAAAAGATTATTTACGTTGTTTAGTACACACACACACACACACACACACACACACACACACATATATATATATGAGTATATATACATACATATGTATGTTACTATTTGCTAATTTTCGTTTATTATGAATAGACTGAAGTGCAGCCGTCGTTAATGGTTTATGGTGTGAAGTTTTAAGCCTGTTGAACTATTCATTTGCTCAGATTGTTTGATGAGGGTGAAATCTCTATCTGTTGAGAGGGTTTATATGTATTGTGTTGGGAGTGACAAAGGAGGCGCTTGTAAGTTCCTATATCTTTTACACTGTGATTTCATAGTTTTTTACTTTTCTGCAATGATTTAATCTTTGGTGTTCCTTATTGACGAGTATTTTTATTGGTTGATCCTTGTGTTTTGCAATTTCCTCATTGGCTTTTGATGTTTCAGTGATGTAGTGTGGATGTTTTGATGTTGGAAGTCTTAAAATGAAGCTTATGCTATTTTTTTGCAATTTGTATTTTTTCAATCCAAATTAATTGTGTACATGAAATAGTGATAGACATTGAAAGATGTTTATCTGTTCACGATATATCTGATGTACCATTGATGTTTCGATCCATGTATGTCATGGATATCTTGTACAGATAAGACTTCTTTCAAAGATGTCTATTTGGAACTGTCAAAGTGAAGTTTGTGTTTTTTTTTTGGCAATTTTGTCATTGGCAATTAGTGTTTTCTTTGCTGGTTTTGTATTTTTGCAATTGCAATTTATTATTGGGAGCAATGGAAGAAAAAAATTCATCATTTTCTAATGATTTATTGCTATACATGTGTCGTTGCTGCAAATGTTTGTGTGGACATGTGACGTTGTCAATAGTGGCTCACATGCTTTGTGCATATGATCGCATTTTGCATTTATTTTGACCTAATTTTCACTTATTGTAAATAGATTCAAGTGCAGTTGCCATTACTGGATTATGGTGTTAAGTTTTATGGCTGTCAAGGAAAAAGGATCTTGTGCGTGTGTATATATATATATTTATATATGTATGTATGTATATTTATATATGTGTATACACATACATACATACATACACACACACACACACACACACACGCACATGCACACACACACACAAAAGCAAAAATCCTGCAAAAATCGCAATTTTTGCAATTTTAAAAAAATCCTTAGGATTGCCGATTTTTTCAAAATTTTTTGTAGACCGTTGACTAGCAAAAAATTGTTGGAAATCACGATTTTTTTCGCATTAAAATCATGAAAAAATCACCATAAATCGCGCTAACAACTCCTGCGTTAAAAACTCTAAATTTGGTGTGTTTTCTGCTATAAATCAGGGTTGTGATAAGTTAATAGTGACCGCCGTTGACTCTACAATCTGCCCTACATACACATGTGAACAGGTTCCTTTCTGCTTTGAACTTTAAGCTTGCAGTCTTGTCAATACACCCTAAAATAAAGTAAACCACAGTAAAATAAAGCAAGGTATTCTTCATTAATCAAAATAAGGAATTCCAACCATTTTCACTAGTCGTGCCTGTGTAAGGTGACCTTATAAATGGTTATAGCATTTACCACCTCCATGCCAAGAAAACTTCAGAAGCTAACTTTGATGACCAAGTTAGTCAAAATTTTACATATGAAACCTGCAAAAGAATGAGCAGTCTACACCAAATCAGTCCAAATTGTAAATAACTTTATTGTATCATTTTAAGTATGTTTGATGTTAGGTGATAGGTTTGACTCTATTGCCTTCAGATAAAACATTGATCGAATTTTTCCCAGAGATTTTGAAGTCCTCATATGGCCCAAGTTTGTCCCAAGGCCCCCCCCCAAAAAAAACATTTGTGTTACCTATACAAAAAGCAATGATCATAATACTTTGGCTCTCTTTTTGTCATAGATTAATCATCATTTAAATGTCAAGTCAAATCAGTTATAGTCTTCCCCCTATCAGGTTGCAGGGTTGTCATGTTTTGGTCTAGTTTTTTTAGCTAACTCTTGCAAAATGTCCAAGGTTGTACTATTCCAAAATGAAAAACGATGAGGTTCCTCATTGATGATGACTGCAGCAATGAAATGAAAGTATGTAAATTTCTAATACTAAATCTATAACCTACATAGCCTATAGGCACTTTACATAGAGAATATTAAAATTAATTTCACTTCATGTTCAAAACTTATAAAATAGCTCTTGAAAGATTTCTATCCCGTACTCATTTTTATGCCAAGCAGGCAGATTATGTCTGTAATTCAAAGACATCATTTTGCAAGCTTGAAATCAGAGACAGTGCATTACCCATTCAGACTCCATTCTCTGATTGCAAGCTTGCACATTCAAAGAGTATCTGCCTAACCATTCTCTTGGACTGGTAATGCACTGTCTCTGATTTCAAGCTTGCACAGCTTCAAAGAGTATCTGCCTAAGATTTTAACCATTCTCTTGGACTGGTAATGCACTGTCTCTGATTTCAAGCTTGCACAGCTTTAAAGAGTATCTGCCTAAGATTTTAACCATTCTCTTGGACTAGTAATTCAAGCTTGCACAAATTTAAAGAGTATCTGCCTAAGATTTCAACCCTTAGCCTATCCTTTATTTTATCACACTTTTTCATCCTCCACTTTATTTCATTCATGTCATTGCCTTCTCAAAGCTTTTGGTCACTTGTATCATTTATGACTCCATATACTAGCCTTTTCCACTTTTTTCAGTTGTCATTTCTGCAAAGATTTTACATTACAATCGATTCCATATCTCACATATACACTACTCTATTGTATGAGGTGCTCCAAATGATCTTTAGTTCACAACCTAAGCAAAAAACAGATGCCTTTAAGCTCAATAAACATAAAATTGATAAACATGAAAGCTTTCTACAATACATGGGTTAAAATCTCTATTGTATTTGCTCTCTATATCTCTATGCTATGGAAATGACCTTAAATTTCAAAAAAGAGTAGCATTTGTCTCTTTTTCTACTATTTTTTACAATTTTTTTCAAATCTGAATTTTTCCCGATTTTTAAAAAAAATCCTGAACTTTTGATTTGCCAATTTTTTTTGCAAATGATTTTTGCTGCTATAATACATATATATTTGTATATGTACATAAATATGTGTATATATATGTATGTATGTAAACATACGTGTTTATCAGCTGATAGGCTTATTGTATGCACTTTGGCCGGAATTTTCGTCAGCCTTCCTGGTTTTTAACCCTTCCGGCGTCCAGCTTCTGGTTCAGAAAAAAGATGAGCGTTGGAAACGGAGCTCAAGGTAGCCTCTTTAGAATTTAATAATAATGCGCAGGGCAAAGGACTCGCTGCGGTGGGGTTAACCACAATGCTTCCGGTTAAAGCCATCAATGCCAATTATGGGCCCTACTCCCAATTATCAAATTCAATTGGATGAAATAACACAAAACACTGTTTATTACAGATTTTAACCAAAGTGCTGACTGCACTCACAAATGCTGCCTTTCTGCAGAAATTTTTTTCTGTATTGGTGGGTCCGCAAATTTTCAACATAAAGAATTGAGGATTTGTCAGCGAATTGTGGCTTAAAAATTTCAGCCAAGGATTTCAGCGAGTCACGGCATGCAACGAGAATTGCAGCTTTCACCCTCAAATAGCAAGTAGATGAAATCCGCCCTGCTAAACACATGCTCTGCAGATTGCAGCAAATCCCAATTTATAGAGAAAACACGAAATTTAAAATTTGTGTGGTCAAGGGCGGCTACTCTAATTTTGCGGAAGTGATCAGGGGGACGGCGGACCGTGTGTTTTGGGGGGATGAATCTAGCCACATTTCCGTGCCATGGCTATATTCTTCCCACCCCTTATATTTCTTTATTGTTTAAAAGTTCTACATTCAATTTTCTTCTAATTAGCCGATAGGCTTATTGTGTGCACTTTGGCTGGAATTTTTGTCAGCCTTTTCTCCTCCACCTATCGGCTCATCGTTGCATGTCACTGCACGCAACTGCTAGTATATATGTGTGTTCTGCATTTTGCATTTATTAAGATCTGATTTTCATTTATTGTGAACAGATTCAAGTGCAGTCACCATTAATGGATTATGGTGTTGAGTTTTGCTGTCAAGCAAAAGATTATTTGCATTGTTTATTACATGTATATATATATATATATATATATATATATTTATATTTACATACATATATATATTTCCACACACACACATATATATATACATGTGTCTTAGGTGTGAAGATTTCACAACCTTCGTCAGTATCCTCTCTGCTTGTGCCAAAATGGGAGCTTTGGAACAAGGTATAGATATCCATCAAAGTACAAAGGATTATACACACACACACATTGCCAGTATCCTCCCTGCTTGTGCCAAAATGGAAGCTTTGGAACAGGGTATGCACGTCCCTCAAAGATAAATGATAAGAGGAATTTTGTCAGATGTTGTAGTTGCAATTGCCCTGGTAGACATGAATGCAAAATGTGGAAGCATACACAAGGCATGTGAACTTTTTGACAGATGCCTCAAAGAAATGCAGTCTCATGACATGTCATGGTTGCAGGATATGCATAAAATAGATTTGATGAAATAGTTATAGACACCTTTTGAAAGGAAAATTACAAAACCTTTACCAGCATTTTGCCTGCCTATGCTGAAATGGGAGCTTTGGAACACGTTATAGACATCCATCAAAGTACAAAGGATAGAGGAATTTTGTGAGATGTTGTAGTTGCAACTGCCCTGGTAAATAATAATGCAAAATGTGGAAGCATAGACAAGGCGCTGGAATTGTTTGAGGCACACACTTGCATGCACACACACACACATCAAATTGAGTTGAAAATGGAGATGAAAAAGTATTTAATTTTCACCCTTACAATCACACACGCATGTGAATATATATGTACATATATTTGTAAGGGAAAATAAACCACTTGCATACAATAAAAATATCTAGGCTAATTGCAAAATTAAATGTTTCTTTTATGTTTTGAACTCAGTTTAATGTTTGTGCGCCCCTGTATCTATGTGTGTATATAAATGAAAATAAACTGTTTACATAAATATCTATGGTAATTAAATAAATAAATGTTATTAAATAACTGCCCTAGATAAATGAGGTAGGATTTTTAGGGCTTGTTTAAATGAATTTCTTAGAACCTTTAAACTGACTGAACTTTTCTTTGCTTCACCTATGTGAGCGCAGAACTGATCTCAATTGTGAAACTGAACTTGATGTGTGGATTTGAACAATATGGCTTGTTTAGAAGAATTTCTTAAAACCTTCAAACTGACTGAACTTTGCTCTAGTTCAACTACATTAGTGCGGAACTGATCTTCACAGTTTTGAAACTGAATTTGATGCAGCTTTGAATGGATAACTGTCCCTAAGGATAAATCACAAAAGGGATAAAAGTCATAGTTGCATGGAGACGTGTCTCTGACCCCTAGGGCACGTCTCGTATACCTGTACCCATTTCCCTGTACCGGAAACTTGTCAGAGACGTCTGCTCAATTTTTCATTTAAAAAAACATAAAAACCCTACATTTCAACAAGTTTCCATATGAAAAGAAAAAAAATGAATCGACATTTCTAAATTTCAATGTGTAATATCAAATATGTAGTATGAGAGTGTATTCCTTAGTATTTGAAGGACAACTTTGAATGGATAACTGTCCCTAAGGGATAGATCACAAAAGGGATAAAAGTCATAGTTGCATGGAGACGTGTCTCTGACCCCTAGGGAACATCTCAGATACCCATACCCGTTTCCCTGTACTGGAAACTTGTCAGAGACGTCTGCTCAATTTTTCATTTAAAAAAACATAAAAACCCTACATTTCGACAAGTTTCCATATGAAAAGAAAAAAAATGAATCAACATTTCTAAATTTCAATGTGTAATATCAAATATGTAGTATGAACTCTTTGACATTTGTGTGTTTAAACTTTAAATTATTAAGTTATATTAACAAAAAAATGGTGTCTCCAAGTACCCCAGTTTCCTATTTTCAAGAATAGACGCCAGTACCAGTGCCAGTCTCCTGGCAACTATGATAAAAGTGTATACCTGCAATACTGAATCTTTGTTCCACTTTGTCCACATGTTCATAATTCATTGTTGTAGCACTTGATTTAACCTATTTAGTGTGTGAACTGACTCTTACCTGGCATCCATCTGCCATTTGGCACTCCTGATCATCAGAACCTCCACAAAAATATTATTATAGGTATACTATGCATGGATATTTTTTATTTTAAATTTTCTCTTTACCTAAGGCATGTGAAGAGCTGAAGTGCACTCATTGATCATCTTATAAGTCCCTGAGATACTAAATAAAACTATATCCTTCTATTAGTAATGCGATCCACAGCGCAGCTGTAATAACCCTTGCAACATGCTTTGACAGAGCACAGGCCCTCTCTACTGTATGACATAATTGATAATTGTATTATTTTCGTGATATAGGTATTTGAATGTCTGAAGTGAACACATACTTGCATATGTGCAAAAAGGAGATAAAATGTCCACTTATGTCATGTAGCTGTTGTATTTTAGATCCTAGATATTACTTCATGTGCACAGCCTATCAGGTCTTTTTGCAGTTTAGGTTATGCTGCACCTGAACAAATCAGTTGTGCAATATGTTGGTCTCCACTAAGCGTTTTAATGATTTTTAAATGTGATTAATTTGCGTTGTAGCTTATATTGTATGGATTAGTTTTGAAGTTGCTTTTAGTTTCCTGTTGCATCATGCCACATGGTATGAGGTAAGCATGGCTCTGCTAACTTACTGAGATTTATTGAGGTTCATGTTCTTCGATGATTGTTAAACATTCTCAATTCTGTTGAAAAGTCCATACAAAATGAATGTCTGTGTTTCTATGTGCTTTATCTTCTGAAGAGTTAGTTTCTCTGCAAGAAGTGACTGTTTCATTTGAATTCTACATTGAATGGACTCTCTGGAAGGAAGCTTTTGTTTGGACACTGTCAAAGTGAGCCTAACACCTTTTATCATATTTTGTAGGTTACTTTACCTCGTGAAGAAACTCGGTCCAGGTGGTGTAATGAATTGTTTACGTTCTGGGTTGAGCCTTACTCTCTTGTATTTTACAGGTTTTTTAACCGTCTGAAGAAAATTGTCTGTCCCATGTGCCTTATCTTTCGAAGGAAATTAGTCCAGGTGTTGTATTGGACCACATACATCTTGGTTTATTGTCACATTAATTATTGTACTATAGAGTATGTATGCTTGTGTACTCTGGACCAGTGAATTGAATGCCCCTGCTTTTCATGATGCTTGTAGCTGCATTCTCTATCTTTAGTTCCGGCATTGCTGATACTAGAAGTTTGATGTCTACACCTATAAAGGGAAATGCAAGGCCTGATCTGTGTGTTAACACGTTTTAGATTTAGTCTCATTATGACCAGTTTGGGGTATGTGTGCATTCTCATTAGATGGATTGATATGCCATCCAAGTTCATTGGATGGGTTTTACGGTCCTATAAACTTGATAGGCTTGTAATAAAAACAAATTTCAAAAAGCCTTGCAATTTCTGAAGTATCACATGGCATGACTTTTTAACTCTTTCTTGCATTTGCGACATGGCATGAGAAATAGCACGACCTTTATGAGTGGCTTGGAAGAAAGTCCTAGAGGACACCCAATGGTGCGTATTAGGTTAATTTTGCTTGCTGTTGTATACCTTTAATATGTCTTTCTTTGTTTTAACTGTAATCTTTTATTCTGGTAGTCAATATTTTTGGTAATCTTTTGAAATTCAAATTGAGGTTTATTCTCTATTCAATTTCTTCAACTTTTTGTTTTCTCCCGTCATCTGTTGGAGTTTAGAGAAGAAAATCTGACGAGAATGGTCTGTACAAAATGCTTCATTTGCAGATGAGGATATTCTTAAGTCCTTTTTAAGGCTACAGTCTTTGCCATTATTTAAACAAATTCTTCGTATTCTTCTCTTATTATTTATGCCATGCAACTATCAAAATTCAAATTATTAAACTAATGATTTGAAAAAGAAAGGAAAACAGAACCATGTGGAAATAGGAATTACCAATATAGGGTTTAGATGTGTTGATGCGATTATGTTTATATTCTGCAGTATATCTGTATATTGAATATTTAGTTCTGAAGGATAACTGTCTTCCTAGCAAGCCATTGACAGCTCTTTATTTACCAAGGAACCAGCCAGCATTATTATTCCAACAACCAAGAATCTATCTAGCATTAGAAATTTGTTTTTAGCGACTATCCTTGCTTCTATTCACAAGCATATTATTAAAAAAATTTGGATAGGGCACAGTTATTTACACTTTATAGACATGTATAGAAATTGAAAATCAGTGAGGAATAAACGCAAAATCTACTTATTTTTACGTCTATTCTTTTCAGTTCTAGCATATAACCATAGTTGTTTGGGTCGTTTCTGGGCCAGAAGCAATTTGGTCTTGGAAAAGGAGACTTTGTCTTGCTCTAAAAGGAAATAGGAAAAACAAAATTATCATTAATAGCCTTGAACTTTAGGCTGCACAATCTTCTTGCTCAGATCACCCTACATGAGGCTTATCCTGATATCTTCATTGTAAAGCTCTTTCCTAACGGTAGGAAAATCCTATCTTACACCAACGAATGGGGAGTGCTTATTATCCTCTGACACATAAATAGAAGTGACTCAAAAGATTGCATGTTTTTAAGGATGCTGACATAAACGCTGTAGGATTTTACTACAGATTGATTGATTTGCGTCAAATTATATTAAGCTTTTTCAATAGGCTTGTTTTCTGCATATGCATCAGCAATTGCAATCCTTCTGATGACAGTTCATCGAGCCATGTTTGTCAGAAGGGAAAGATTTATTTGAACACTGCGATAGAGCCTGATAAGGCTAGAAGTATAGTTACCTTCTGTAGCGAAGAGAGTTGTCACTGCAATTCTTTACCTTGAAGAATAAACCCAAATTGCCCAACGAGCAGCAACAAATATGCTAGTAGTAGGATAAATTATTATTTATCAAGCTCCCGCATATGATAAAATTTTAAGGTTTGTTTAGGTGTGCTTTTGACCGGAAAGCAGGAAAGACTGGAAGCTAATTATCAAGAAAAGAAATTTCAAATTATAGACTGCTAAAGATAAAGATTGCAACTTTCAGATTTTACAATACAAAGGAAGATAAGTTTAAATATTTCTCTTTATGAAGAATAATTTATAACATACAATCAAGATAAATTCTTTAATCGATTTTCTGGTTCACAGATTAAAAGAAACCATGAACTTAAATCCATATTGGATAATCCTCAAGAATAAAATAAGATACTCAATGCCATGGATAATGGATGTATAAAATGACTATCACATCATCAGAAGGATAATATCATAAGAAATCTATAACCAGCAGACGGACTCGGAATAAACTTCTTTATTGATATTAAAAAATGCAGAGCACACTGACTCTTCAGCCTCCGTACAAAATGTATCTACCTCTAACTACTTTTCTTGTAAGTTCCCTAAAAAATATCCTCTCGTTTATAATTGGCATCATCTATATAGTTTTTCAGTTGTAATTGATTCTTGTAACTAACAATAAATAAAATGGTTATAATTCTTTAAACATTTCTAAAAATATAAACACCTGTATAAGCTTTATAGTCTTTAGAAAATAAACTAGGCACTTTTTGGTGGTACTATATCTTCTATATTCTCTTTCTCCTTTGTTGGAGATGAATATGGTGTGGATCACGAAATGCCTTTATGGCTTGTGGAATGTGTTTGTGATTTGGTATGACAATATTATTTCTTTGAATTTTCCATAAAATCTTGGTGTTTTATGAATATTTTTCCAATTTGTTTTGAAAGATTAAAAGATGAGAAGCACAATGAGTAAGAGCATTATCAATATTACTAAACTTCCTCATTGACCCCATATCAAACACCTCTTTATCGAAGATTTTTTTCAAATCATCACTTATCTTCTGCTTGAATATTTGAACTCATAGACAAATAGTCATTTTGTATTTCCACCTTTAGCTGATCAGTCTTTTAGAAGTCAAGTTTACATTAAAACATCCCATTTAATCCCTAGCATCTTCCATTTTTCAACCATAGATGGTAAAGGTTATCATTGGCATCTGAAAATACTTGTTCAACAAGTGTATCGATATTTGTTTCAACCATTTCTCTGAGATTTTTTTATCAACTTTAATCCATATTGTTTTCTAATTTTGTTGTGTTAATTTCTTCTTTGATGTCGTTTCTCGTAATATCAATTTCATCATATTTCTTTTGGACTTCCTCAATGGATTTAATTCCATTTGCTATTAATGTTGACCCATTTTTTTTGTTTTTGATTAGAATAAGCGGGAAACAAGGGTTTGACCTTTTACATAGGCTACCTAAAGTCTAGGCAAAACTTACTTGCCCAAGCTAGCTAGAAACAACACAACCAAGAGAAAAAGGAAAAACTTGCAACCAAGCTACTAAAAATGACTACATTGAATGAAATAGGTAGGGACCCTTGAGGTCCCACTTAGACAATCCTAGGCCTAGAACGAATTGGCCTCTAATCCAACACTCGAGTATGAGTTTGGGATAATGAATTAGGAAGACCTTTCTTCCTTACAACAATTTAGGAGACATTATCTCCCAAACACTAAGAACAAGGGGAAGTAGGAGGAGAATCTCTAGGGAGAGTTCATCAGAGTATGAAGAGGGAGCAATAAGACAAGGCGACCACATTAGTAATTTGGAGTTGATAGGAAGCTAAGGGAAAATCAAGCTATGAGATTGGGGTAGGAGGTTCCCCAATAGGGTACGTAAGGCATGTCTAAATTAGATTAGAAGCTAAGGACTCATTATCATCCTAACATGAGTCATCCAACAAAAAAATAGGAGCAAGAAAGTTAGGGGATCTTTAGTATTTTTCTACCTAAGAGTGACCTTACAACGTGAGGACAATTTGTAGCTAGGTGACTAATGAACAAGCATTGACATTTGAAAGGGAGACCCTCAAAATCAAGAGGTTGAGTCCAAGGCCTATCCCCAACCATTAAAACCACATTATCGTGAAGACACTTGGAGATATCAATATTCACAGAATGTGAGCAAAAGTAGAGTGCCCCATGTAGGAAGTGGAATCACCAATGTTCAAGAAGTGACCAACAGATTTGTTTATGACCTCGTAATAAAAAAAACCTCTGAAAATTGAAGGGGGAGATTTAAAAGTCTAATCAACACTAGACGCACATTTAGTGTCCAATGGAGAGAGTGCTCTCTCTAAAAGACCAAATCTTACTCCACCAAAATTTTCTCCTCAAAAGAGGCAAAAGAGGCAATGAAGAAAACTTTAGCATTAAGGGAGAGCTCAATTTTACCTACCACAAGAGGCCTCCAAGAATCTAACAGCCAATTGTGAAGGTTAGGAGGAGAATGCCAAAAGTTGTAGAATTTGCACACTGGACTTCTACATTGGTAGAAGTCCTCATTTTTCACATCTTTGCCACAAACCACAACTGGGGATGATTAGTCTAGGATGACTTGGATTACATTTGTAAAAGAAAAATCAGAAGCTCTCAAGAATTTTAAGACGTTTAAAGCTTTAATAGAGAATGAAATTGGTTTGAGATTGGATAGAGGAGAATTCACCACCCTACATGGCATCCCGAGCAATCGTTGAAGCTATAAGACTTGGAAAATAATTTGCAATCCCATCATATGTTATAAATAAGGGTAGAAATATAAGAACTAGAGGTTAGGAGTGGGGACAAGGGAAGGTCGTTAAGGCGGTAAAGAAAATGGGGTATCAAATGCTTGACCCCCCCTCGTATATAGGATTATAAAAATGGTGTTCTTTATGGGGTGAGTGGGTGGTATAGTTGTGTTTAAATGGTGTTCAAATCTTGAGGCATGCTACGTATAGATGCTAAGAGTATTGTCTTCTCTTAACTAACTATAAGAGTCTAACTAACTCTTCTAATTCTCGATTGAGATGACAATACTGCTTTCTGTTGAGGCAAGCAAAAAGCTCCTGCTACAAATAGCTTCCTTTATTTGGTCAAGGAAATAGAGTGATTTCGTGTGTAGGGATGGGTGGGGGGTTATATTCGACCCCTCTAAATCTATTATTCAGATAATCAAACATTGTCTAATGTACAATCACATAGGTGGGAGGGCATAATTATAGGCATATTGCGTATAGCATTTGGTTCTACCATTGGGGTGGGTGGGAGGAGATAGATTGGCTGGGTGTGCAATTTCGTCGAAGTTGGTTTAGTCAGTTCAATGCCTATTGTATCATAAAGAATCGTACTAAAAAAAAATTGATCTTGGCTCAGAACAAATGCTAGCTATATGCTTAAAACATGCAAGTCAAACGTTGCTTTCATGCTCCCCAAGTGGGCTAGGTAGATTGGGTGGCTTTAGAGATAGATTGACCTCGACACTCGAGGATCCCTCTTCATATCCATTGTTGGCCAATGTAGTGGCTGGGAGGAAGAGGAGATCTTCGACTTTCTTCTGATTGGAAGGGCCTCTCCTACTATCTGCACCCCCTAAGGGAGCCCCTACTCTCTATGGGCAATTGAGAACAAAGTGGCAAACAAGTGCGTAACATTTGGGAATTTTCCGAATAGTTCAAGCCAAACCTTGAGTTCCATTTACCATTCCCATCCCCCACATTATAAAGGTAGGGCTATAGTTTAGTAGGGCAAGGTAGGGCCCCAACACTAGTTATAGTGGGGGCATCATAACCAAACCAACCAACTCCTACCCCAGGGAGGGGCTATAACCTCCCCCCACCCCAAGCCATGGGGTGGGTAGGGGTAGAATAGAGAGAGGTTGTGGTAGCAGCAGTTAGGTAGGGGGGCCAACCCCTATCCCTTATCCCCTATCTATATAGTCAATCGAGCCATAATTGGGTCAAGTGTTGTGCCTATTATATATAGTCGGGGGTGTTGAATGAAATGTAATGAAAGTTGCTTGGGGGTTTCAATAATTTTATTTTGACCCCTGACCCTATCTGATGAGCTCGTGTAGTATTAGGTCGTTAGTTAGGTTAAGGCTAACCAAGCCGATGATGCCTAGCTCGTCTTTTCAAATGATCATCCACACTGGGATTGAGACATGACTCAAACTCCCACAGGGGGCAGTAATGGGGAATCTTGGACACTGGTCGAAAGCCTAATGCAAGAATATTGTGTGGGTGAAGAAGGCCAATTTTGCTTGTAAAACTCTATCGTTGAGTGCATGATCATGATAGGACTCGAGGAAGAAGCCCCAAATAACTTTGTGCCAATAGTTGTGGCAAGATAGGGGGCAAGTGTTATTTGGAATGACTAGGCATAAATGACACATAGGTGATGAATCGGGTTGGAAGAGAAAGTCACCAACAATTTGTTGGGTGCTTTCAGAATCAATTCACTTGAGTAAGATAGGGGAAGTGGAATTTTGTGTTGGGATCAAATCTAATCTACGAAGGAACACCAAAAGAGAAGGCAACTCCTTGGGTTTACACTAAGGTTGGGGTGCGAAAGCATGGGGAGCAAACATGATCAGATACCCTAGTAGTCCATGATATTAACAATGAGTGTTCATCCTTGGTCCCCAACTACTATAGTTGGGGCCAGATCAGGGGCCCAACAAATGCGTGAAACACTTCGCTTGGGGAGTACGATCACAAGATTGAAACTCAAAGGAATTGAGGGTGCTTGCACAAGTGGTGGAGCATGTGGTTTAATTCAATAGAGCACACAAAACTTTACCGACCCTTGACATATGAACAAGTGTACATGTCCTTAACAAGATCGTGTGAAGTGTATGGTTCATACATGTGTTGCATGGCTATTGTTAGCTTGTGTCGTTAGATGTTCGATTAAGTCCCATACGAGTGAAACCACCATCTTGTGTTGTTGGGGTGGTTGAGATAGGAATGATAAGGGGGGTCGTCTCTCAGGGGTTGGGAGGAAGTAGAGGTGGCTCGCATTTCCTCATCTCTAAAACCCTACTCTATAATGAGCGGGTGTCACCCCTTATTTCTAGTGATAAAAGCCCCCCCACCCCACTACTATAGTAGTTTAGGAAGGGGTCCTCGGGGAGGTTGCCCCCCCACCATTATAGAGTAGGGAGAGTAGGTCCCCCACCCCACTACTATAATAGGGTGTTTAAAGGATAGGTCTTTGCTGCCTCCTCCCACCCAACTATATCCACTTGGGTGGGGGATGCAAATTATAGCAAGGTAGGGGCTATAGTAGTTGGGAGAGCAGTGAGCCCTTCTTTATATAGTAGTTTGAACCATTTGATTTGAGTTCAAAGAAATGTCATCAACAACTCAACCGCCATGCCACCCTAAAACTATAGAAAGGGGGCATTGGGGGGGTAGGAGGTCAAGGTCTTCACTCTCCCGATGCCCTATCCATCCAGGGGTGGGGGAGAGGATTGGATTAGCGATTGATGACACTCCAACCAATCGTACCACTCAGTGCTACACTCACAAGAGATTGCTAATGATATGCTAGAGGAAGGTGGGGATGATGTCAAGTCTACCTAATCCTTATGGGTCGAGCCACACACATGCTACAATGGAAATGATAATGGGAAGGTCATAAGGTAGAGCAAATCCATAAAGACTTACTCAATTTAGATTGTTCTCTACAACTCGAAAACTTGAAGTTGAAATCGCTTGTAATCGTAGATTAACATGTCATGGTGAATATGTACTTGGGCAATGTACACATTGCTCATCACGCCTTGGTAATTGAAGCATCAGACAAAGAATCACCAATCTGAATCCCCCCCACCATTATAAATGGCACACCTACCCTCACCCCTATCATTATCCTTATGCCCCTTACTATCTATAGTGGGTGGAGCCCTATTATCCAAAGTGGGCAGAGGTGGGGGAGGAGTGCCCTATAGCCAACTATAGTAGGGTTTGGTCCTATTGGCGCATACCACAGTGGGAACTTCGACTGGGTTGA
Source organism: Sequoia sempervirens (assembly GCA_007258455.2). Lineage (NCBI taxonomy): Eukaryota > Viridiplantae > Streptophyta > Pinopsida > Cupressales > Cupressaceae > Sequoia > Sequoia sempervirens. The sequence goes on along the minus strand of VDFB02267077.1, from coordinate 2,996 downwards.
AGTTGTAACAAGGTAGTCATAGGGGAACTTTTTGGATCGAATCCCAACCGACCAAAATATCCAAATGGTAGGGCAAACAACTAACTGTAGAACTACTATTGGATATGTTGTAGGTATACTACTAATGGAATTGAAGTGGACGAATAATAATAATAGGGCATTGATTTCTCAATCCAATATTGCCCCAACTATAGATGTGGGTGGTCCCTCACCCAACTCATGGAACAACTATCAATAGTGGTGCACTGTATAATCAGAGCAAGTGCATTTTTCTTTGCTCTGAATCAAGGGATCAACTCTTAGTTGATTTCTGCCTCAACCTTTGTGCTAGAAGAACACTCGACCTTGAAAGTGAACTCAGACTGAGAAGACCTGTAATCTCCATTCAAATTACGGGTTTTCCTGGAAGTGAACTTTGGACTTAATGGTTGGGAGTAGGACCGAGAGGAGGCCAACATGATAAGCTCATCCATTCAAGATAGGCAATTGGCATGGGCTAATCAACAACCCAAAGGTGTTGGCGGGCGTGGGTTGGGTGTAGAGCAGGAACTAATGATGGACACAATTAATAAAGGGTTTGGTTTATAACAGAGGAATGGATCTAGGAAGCAGATGGTAGGATGAGTTACAGAAGAAAGGATTGGGTGACTTCAATATAGTAACAGTGTCGGGTTACAAAGTTGGTTGTGGGTTACGGTCGGTCGATCTAAGCAAAATAATAGATCCATAGAGTGAGTTACAGATTCACTCGAGAGGATTTCTCACTTGCATGGGCTTTCTATTTTGAGTTCACCTCCAAATGCATGCTTACATGTCTTAATTGATGTTCCCACCCATCAACAACTAGGTAGTCAAACCTCCTTTTCCAATCTGCTATGGACCATCCATTCTTCAAAGCAGTTCAGTTCTAACAATATCTTGAAGCTAATACGAAGGAGATAATATGTACATGGGGATTGGACAAGGAAGGACTTGAACATAGGAACTTAAGTCACTAAACAAAATGAGTTGAACAATTCTTGCTTTGTTTGTTTGTTTGGAAAACCAAAAAGTAGATTGCCAATAGAAACTATAGGGATTCAAGTTGAGATCAATTGGTAAGTGCTATAGTTACCTCCCACCTGGCAGTATGGGTGGGCCCCACCATATTTTATGGAAGTTAGTAGATTAATTATAGTGGTGGGAGGGAACTATAGTGTCGAGGGTTATCCTATATCCTCCCACCCACCCCTACTCAAGATCGATCTCGCCCCTTAGAAAACTATATTTGGATAAAGGATCGAACATAGCCCCCTGGCTGCTAGTATGGTTCTATTATATAAACCTCCCAGAGAGCAACTATAGCCTCCCACCCACCCTGGCCTAACTTTCCTCACACCAAATTTAACTAATCTATATCAGGGGGGCCACCCACTCGGTTCCCTTGGTATTAACCCACATGAAATTCTAGTGGAGGAGAGAGAGATCTTAGGGTCAAAACTTAACCCCGCAGGAGGGAGGTCCCTACTATTTTATGGGGTTGGGTGAGCCCCTAGTTGCTAATATAGTTTTCTAAGGGCTTGGGGCGAGATTGATCTTTCCTTTTGATTCTCGAGGATAAGGATCGATCTTAGGGTCTGTCAAGATTGATCGCCATAATAAACTATAGGTCGTTGGGATCAACCTTAGGATTTGTTGAGATCAATCTTAGAATCTGTCGAGATTGATTCTACATAATAGTATCAATCTTAGGATCCATCAAGATCGATCATGTGTGGGCGAGGGGGGCAAGGGTATAGTTGTTTTGAGAACTCGACAGAGTGATTCTCAATTGGTGGGAGGGTGGGTTAGGTGAGACAGAATAGTATAATTCTAGGTTGGGTGGGAACAAGAAGTGGAGCATCTGATAGAAAGAGATATCAACTTAAGTAGCTCGTGTCGAGGTAGAAATTGATGACTCCCTTTATTGACATTGGTGGGATAGGGTTAAAGAAATGTTCGTTGAACAAATAAGTAGTATAAGTTGTCTCCTTGTTCATTCCTCCTCCTGCAGTTGGCTCGAGACAACTCCATTTGCACCATTTCTCGGCTTGGGTGGTGAGAGACGGGATTGTTGCTAGAGCATTGGTGAGATCTCCTTTGTGGGATGCCTAGTGAGTGTATGGGATTAAAGAGAAGAAGTGGGAGCATTGTTGGTCGAGAGGAGGGGATGAGAACATTGCTTTATTCGCTATTGGGATTGGTTAGTTGGAGTCCATTGCCTTTTTGTTACTCTCAGATGGAGGGAAGGATAGGTTTTCCTACCGATGGTAGGTTGATGGGTGTCACCTCACCACTGAGAATGGTGGGTTGGTGTGACTTCGGGAATAAGCTTTGGGTTGGCCGTGGAAAAGAAGGTAGAACCGAGTGGGAGGGGATTATAATGGGTTGGTTGGTTCTTTAGAATGATTTTTTATTCCTACCCAACTATTGCGAGATGGGCGGGAACTATAGGGTCGTTCTATCTCTAAGGAGGTGGGCATTAACAACTCATAGCTTGATTATAGGTTCTTCATCTGCATGAAGAGTGAGCCAGTTCTCATGAAAAAAAATGCTAATAGGAGAAAGTTAGGGCAGTAGGCCCCTCATGAAAGTATCGATTCCTTAGATTCGAGCCACTGAATTCCCACCTCTTATCAATTAGCTTTCAAGTTGTATCCTTCCTCCCCAATATGATTCGTTAATTTGTAGATAATAAGTTTAGCTTGCCCCCCTCTTAGTTGTCAGCCTTGATCTCGGGGCTTGAATCCAAGTGGCTCCCTCTATTGGTCATTTGTCATCCATGAGTCCCAACCCGAATAATGCTTTCATCGTCAATAAATCTTGATCAATATTGGTGCTTCCCCTCCTTTCTGACAAGCTTCATGCACGTGAAGTGAATCCATACTAGTGCTTTCAATCACAAACCTCCCTCTGCAATATATGGTAGAGGTTTGAAAGAAAGAAGCTTTCATCGACCAACGGTCGAGGCCCCTACT
>VDFB02267076.1:0-52188 GCA_007258455.2 Sequoia sempervirens | reverse complement strand
TAGGGCTTACAAAAATATTAGCCTGCGGAAAGATATGCCCCTAGATCTTTTGAACGAAGTTAATGTTGTATCCCCATAGATCCCTGTTGTCCATGTCGAGCCCCCTTGTGGCAGTAGATATTCTAGCTGTTACTGTGACTCATGGCCTCCTCTTCCTTTCTGTCTGATTTCCTGCTCCAAATCTTTCTGCAAGTTGATCCCTTCTAGAAACAGCATCAGATTTTCCCTATAGTCGTCCTCCATTGTTCGCCGAGCTACTCCATCATCCTTTAGCACAGATTCATATCGCTGCATTCCATCAATTTTCCTTTCAGGGGGAGTCAAACAGTCAAATGGATCATGGTGTGTGCTTAGCTCCCTTTGATTGGTTGAACTCGTGCCACATAGATTCTTTGGGTGGTCAAAGGTCGTTCAAACTGGATCTCATGTCGGTGAGACACTAATCATGTCTCCCCGATGCGATTAGACCTTGCAACAACATTCAACAAGACATACAATGGGAGACAAAACCTCTAATCGAATGCAAAAGTCATACTGATATCGCCTTTTCCATGGGCAAGTTGATTGCATTCGGCAAGAGTTCCTTTAGTCGGCAGGAGGTCATACTGATCTTCGTGAGTTATACAACTGCACAAGATGTCGCTAAGACCATTGGTATCAGAAAGATATCATAGCAAACACAAAACACTCCCCCAAGCTCAAACATCCTTCTTTCGGTGAGACACTGGCAAGTCGGGAAGACCTCATACTGAAGCCCCATCATTTTACTGCTGTGCTCCTCTGTTGGCGAGACACCCATGTGTTGATGAGACCTCTTGCTGAAGGTAAAACACTATACTGAGACCCTTCATTGGTCACCAAGATCTCATACTTTCGCTGAGACATCATGGCAACTCTACTTTTCTTTGCCCCAAGCTCACTTTACTTTAGCAAGACCCCATCGGGTCGGTGAGACATCATGGTGAAGACCAACCTCTTTTGATGAGACCGTGAGTCGACAAGACTTTATGCCGAAGGCAAGATGTCACGGTGAATTCATCTCATTTTCAGAAAGACACCATACTCTCGGCAGGACCTCATAGCGAAGGCAAAACTTTCTACCCAATGACATCTCTTTTTGTTGAGACTTCTTCGGGTCAGCGAGATGTTTCGCCAAAGGCACAAACTCATACCGAAGGCGTCATCTCTTTGGTGAGACTTCATTTGGTCGACGGGACCTCATGTCAAAGCCCTCATCTCTTGGCTAGCTTGGACCCTCTTTCAAGGAGACCACCACTTGTCGGCGAGACCTCTCGACGAGACCAAAACCTTTTAGCAAGAGCTCCATCTTTCGGCCAGACTGCGGTTGATTGGCAAGACCTCACGCCAATGATGTCTCCATTCCTGTTGGTGAGATACTCCCCATGTGGAGGGAGATACAAAACCTCACAATGACCAAGATGTCTTGGCAACCTATGCCAGAAGTTAATTCATTTGGCCTTCACGGATATTTGAAAATTAGACCCCTGCCTATTTGAGTCTGTAGGTGAAAACTGGGTAACATTTCTAGTGACCTCAGCTAGATGTTTGCCTACCGAACATGGAAACCAGTAGCCTAGGCCTATCCATTGGGCACAGAGTCATTGTTCTGCTCTTCAAATCTCTGAAAACCTTGTAACCTAGCATCAAACCAAACAAACTGAAAGAAACTACTGCAATTCTATTGAAGACATAATCTAAAAAAAATGTGCAGCAACTGCACTTTATTGAAAACGTGACAAAACTAAAATGAAAAGTGCCATGGGGAACTTATTGAAAGAAAAAATTGAAACTACAACTACTCTATCCTACACTACCCAGCAGTGGTAGCAATCAGACATAACCGTTTATTGGTTGTGAGAAAAAACTTCCCTTTCTCACCAACTTAGAACGTGCTTCTAGCTTACAAATTGTCCAACAGTGATGAAAGAAAAGAAAATGTTGAGTACATAAATTAAACACCTCCTCAATCATGAAAACTGCCTCCCTTTTTGTGTTAGACAAGAGGTTTCTGTAACTATTTTGAATATGGTAAGCCACCTGCATTGATGACTTTTGATATTGAATCCCATGTTTCCAAGCAAGTGATTCAACTGGTAACTCCTCTTGGCTGTCCTTCAACTATGACAAGTTCCTAATAGGAAATCCCCTTGTTGGGACACTGAACTTGTAACTTTTAGCCCCTTGTTGATCTCTAAAGACTTCATGTTTTCCTTGAAAAGATGTCGATTGGAGGTAATATGCAGGTTGCTCATTGATTGCTACAGTCTGATCTTTTTGAAAGATTTGACTACTATTATTTATAGGAGGATCAGTTGTTCCTTCTTTCAGGTCTAGAATGGAAAAGGAGCCCTACTTCTTTGCATCATGTATAATAGCCTCTAAAAAGAAACCATTAATGTTTTTGATGGTTGGATCTTCTTGACTAGAGAGCTGATATCCTTGTTGGATAACTGAAAACAAATCTTCAAACTATGGTTCCTTATGCTCTTTTTTCATGACAGAATACCCCTCCTCCTCAACAAAGTGGGGAAGCTCATCAAATAAGTTCACAGGCTGCAAGGCATTGTCTTCAACAATATTTTCAATAGTCTCACCAACTAGAATGGGCCGATCACATGCTTCCTTTTCATATGATACTAGCTCCTCATCTATGTTAGAACAAAAAGCTTTTATGATATCATCTAACTCATAATTTTGCATTAAATCCAGATAAGTTTTATCATTTAGTTGATCCATACTAGGCATAGATGCTATCATACATGTGAGATCTTCATTTTTATCAACAAATTGAGGAAGTTCATCGAACAAGTCGACAATATTCTCTAGTTGTTCCAAATCAACTAGTAAATTAGGAACTTGCATGCTCTCTTCAACTTGCGGTAAGATCCTTTCACCTTGTTCAACAAAGTAGGGCCACTCATTAGACATCAAAGAGGAAATTTGATGGTCAACATGTTCCTCTTGCTCCATAACCTGTTGCCCAGGTAAACCATGCTCCACTATCTCCTATGATGGATCTGATTCCTCCTCCCTTTTGAGCTTTTCTTGCTGTAGTCGGTAACATGCTACATCTAAATGCATTGGATTTACTTTGTTGATCCTTTCCATGAGGAGTAAATCATCTGGATCAATGGGTTGCCCTTGAGGGATGATAGGTTGATCTTGTTTAGGTGCTACATTCTCTTGCATTGAATTAGATCCCTTAAAGCTTGAAATTTCAAACTGAGAAGACTTACTAGGGGATTTGAAGCTAGCTACTGGGCAAGGCTCTCTTCAAATTACCTCTTTTTGGCCCCCCATTCCTACTCACTTGTCTGAGCTTGGTAAGCTTTTTGTTCTTGTTGCCAATTGATCTCCTGTTGTCTTTCAATCTCCAACATTTGTCTTTGAAAATTAGTGATTATGTCATCAATGCACATGTTAACTCCTTGAGATTGGGCATGTGAACAAACATGTTGACTGGCATTATGATGGCTCTACTTTGACTGTTGTTGGACATATATAGGCTGATGCACAAACTGAGCAGGGGTGGGAGGGTGGAAAACTTGTGGGGAATATTAATAATTAGCATTTAATTTCCTCGAAAATAGTTGCTATTCTCCCAGAGTTGCCAGGTATGTAAATAAAATGCCTCCAAAAGGCTGAAACTACCGTTGCACACACCAAACAACAACAATAAGCATAAACATGAACTGAGAAGTAGTTCACGGTCCCACTAGGCATGCCAAAAATTGTTATCACTTGAAGTTGCACCCTTGTTGAGCCTGATGTCCAACACTTCAGTGTAACATGGGAAGACCTCTAAAGCTGTGGGTCACTTGTAGATAGAGGTCAACCTCCAGAGAAGGCCGACTTCCTTTGGTATCACCTAAACTACTAATTCTGTAAAGGGAAAGGGAGAAGGAGTGCATAAAAATAAAACTAAATACTATGGTGATACACCGAACTGATAAGATCAATGGAATACTTAGGCTACACTTGAAAATTTTCAATGACCATAAGATTACACATCAAATTTTGTAAGCTTTGCATTAATGTTCCACAAACAGGTTCAATTAACACACTTTTTCAAAAAAGGAAAAAGGTTTTCACATATTGGAATCCATGTGTGACTATATGAACATAGTTTGTGATTTGTATAATGATACTTTTGCAAAGGCAAGAAAACACAAGATAAAGTTATCAAGGAATGAAAGAAATTCACAAAATAACTTGATCATTAACCTGAAATGCACAACACTTTACAAGAACAAGATGGTAATTTGAAAACATCTATAGTGATCAAGGTAAATTTTATATAACATGCTCCAAAATGAGTTACAAAGCATACATCAGGTGAGAGAGGATTGTTAAAAATCACTAACTCTTGAGAATGCATAATCTGAACTCCTTTACAAAGAGGCAAAAATGCCTTATTTACAAAAGAGGTGGGCCCCTTAGGGCTTACAAAAATATCAGCCTTCGAAAAGATCTGCCCCTAGATCTTTTAAACAAAGTTAATATTGTATCCCCGTGTATCCCTAATGTCCATGTTAGTGAAGAGTCGTTCCTAGCAAAAGCCTTTTAGATCTTATGGAATACCTGCATTTACTTCTGGCCTTTGTGTCTAACCTTGAACCTCCTTGAAGGGCCACTTTGAATGCTTTAAAGCATTATCATTAATGTCAAGCCCCCCTGTGCCAATAGATATTCCAACTGTTATTGTGACTCACGACCTCCTCTTCCTTTTTGTCTGATTTCCCACTCCAGATCTTTCTGCAAGCTAATCCCTTCTCGAAACAATATCAAATTTTCCCTGTAGTCGGCCTCCATTGTTCGCCGAGCTGCTCCATCGTCCTTCAGCATAGATTCATATCACTGCATTCTGTCGATTTTCCTTTCAAGGGGGAGTCAAACAGTCAAACGGCTCATAGTGTGTGCTTAGCTCCCTCCGATTGGTCGAACTCATGCCACATAGATTCTTTGGGTGGTCAAAGGTCGTTCAAATTGGATCTCATGTCGGTGAGACACTAATCGTGTCTCCCCAATGTGATTAGACCTTGCAACAACATTCGACAAGACATACGATGGTCGGCAAAACCTCTGATCGAATGCAAAAGTCATACCGATGTCGCCTTTTCCATGGGAAAGTTGATCACATTTGGAAAAAGTTCCTTTAGTCGGCAGGAGGTCATACCAATCTTTGTGAGTTATACTGCTGCACAAGATGTTGTCGAGACCATCGCTATCGACAAGATATCATAGCGAACACAAAACACTCCCCCGAGCTCAAACATCCTTCTTTCGGTGAGACACTGGCAAGTCGAGAAGACCTCACACCAAAGCCCCATCATTATACCACTGTGATCTTCCATCGGTGAGACACCCATGTGTCAATGAGACCTCTTTCCGAAGGAAAAACACTATACCGAGACCCTTCATTGGTCACCAAGATCTCATACTTTTGCTGAGACATCATGGCGAGTCTACTTTCCTTTGCCCCGAGCTCACTTTACTTCGGCAAGACCCCATCGGGTTAGTGAGATATCATGGCGAAGACCAACCTCTTTTGCCGAGACCATGAGTCAGCAAGACTTTATGTCGAAGGCAAGATGTCATGGCGAACTCATCTCATTGTCGGCAAGACACCATACTCTCGGCAGGACCTCATAGTGAAGGCAAAACTTTCTCCCCAATGACATCTCTTTTCGCTGAGACTTCTTACTTCTTCAGGTCGGAGAGATGTTTTGTCGAAGGCACAACCTCATATAGAAGGTTCCATCCCTTCGGTGAGACTTCACTTGGTCACTGGGACCTCATGTCGAAGCTCTCATCTCTTGGCGAGCTCAGATCCTCTTTCAAGGAGACCACCACTTGTCGACGAGACCTCTTGATGAGACCAAAACCTTTCAGCGAGAGCTCCATCTTTCAGCCAGACTGTGGTTGATCAACAAGACCTCATGCCGATGATGTCTCCATTCCTATCAATGAGATACTTCCCATGCGGAGGGAGATACAAAACCTCACAATGACCGAGATGTCTTGGCAACCTATGGCAAAAGTTTCACCCATTTGGCCTTCACGGATATTTGAAAATTAGACCCCTGCCTATTTGAGTCCGTAGGTGAAAAATGGGTAACAATATCAATAGGATTGGATGATAAAAAATGATGACTTATGTACAAATCCACCTCAAGATGGAAGTATATTGATGAGGCCATGAATGATTACTAACTCAGGATGGATGATGGTCCTAAGTGAGTATGGATGATAATGATTAGGGTCAATTAAGTAAACTGATTTGGATAAAAAGCTCCTAAATGGATGCCTAAGGGATTCAAATTGATGGATTGATGATTGATATGCTATCTAGGGATGTTCTAAGATGAACCTAGGTGATTAGATCGATGATTGGAGGACTTTTGAAAAATGTAGATGCATGAAAATGGCAATTGTTGACAGATGGATGATGATAAAAAAATTTGATCATAGGAAAGGACTCGGAACAAAGTAGGATTTTTGTGGCCAAGAGGATTGACACTCTATTTTTTGTATGGAAAGAAAATTCACCTTTGTGTGTAGCGAATTCATCTCTCTAGATCATGGGTTCATCTATCTAAAAAGTCACGGGTTCGCCTCTGTGAGAAGTAGGTTTTCCTATTTCTATGGATGTATGGACAAGGGACTGGAATGACTTAGATTTTCCTATTTGAAAGACAGGTTAGCCTATTTGGATAATGGGTGTATGCAGATTCACCTATTTAAGCAACTAGACCAGTAAATTCGCCTCTAGAAGAAGCGGGTTTGCCTTTCAGGGATGATTGGATTGGAATAGAAAGATACACAGATTCAACCCTTGTAGGGAAAGATCACTTGTCCATGGTGTGAATTCTCCTCTAGGGAAGGGAAGGACAATGGAAAAGGACCCAAAAACAACAAACAATAGATATTGGGCAAAAGACTAACTCAGACTAAAGACACTCACGGGTATCGCACAAGAACAACCCTAGAATTAGTGATCGGGGTTTACAAACTTAATGTAGGCCCACCACCTTGAGGGATACCCAAGGTTAATACTCCATGATACTAGGGTGCGTCACCCTTTCTCACGAAGGTGGATAGCTAGAGATCCAGTAGCACAGGGTCATCAATAGATGCCACAGGCTCACCTTCTCTCTCTCCTTAGGAACTATCATAGTTCACCATGAGGATTTCTATCTCAACCTAAGGGAGTATATGGTGAGTAAATTTAGGGTGCCATCTGCAATCCTTGCATTATACCAAGCCGCAGATAAAACACAAGTCTTAAACTAGGCTATACATGTTATCTCACGAGTCCTTGATACACCAAGAGGGTGCATGAGGCACAACTATGAACACTAGCCTATCACAAGTGTGGATCCAGAGCCCTAGTGAGGTACTAGAAACTTGGACCAAACCTTCACTCACACGACGTGACTGGATTGGGGTACAACTTTAGTTCTCCCCCTTTTATATACCCCTCTGGTAATACATGGTTGAGATCATCTCTTGGGGTGATGAAATCCCCAAGAAAGTCTCCTAAAGGGAAATAAATATTAGACATTTTTTATCCCCAAGCTCACATGTAGTGTAAGGAGAGGGCATACGTGTACTAGTACTCCTAGGTAGATTCAATTGGACTTGAATAGGCTACGATTGTTTATCCCCATGTTCACCGTACAGTGCAAGGGGAGAGAATACGTCAAAAAATTGCTCCAGACACAACAAACAAGATTAATTCACCCTTTAATTAAACAAAATGTGACTAGATTAACATGAAAAATGACACACTCTAATTAGGGGTCTTTGATCGATCGTCCTACAAAAAAATTGTTAGTAGTTTTGCCTCCGATCTTGGACAAATGACAAGCTAGACAAATGTTAGCGAAATCTCACAAAAATCAACAAAAGAGTTAGTTGATTAGTGCACAAACCTAGAATCAAATGAAACCATAAACTAAAAAATTTAATGTTCTAGATTACCTCAGGTTTTCCCCTATGTAGGGAAAATTTTCCTTTGTAGATGGATCAGGATCACCCTTCTAGTGTAGGGTGGATTTGCAATCGCCTCTGCAGGTCTATCAAGATCACTTGTTTTGTCAGCAAATTCACCTATCTGTATGGGCTAAGGCATGTTCGCCTCCAAAATTTTGGATCTTAGGTACTAGATGCAAATTTTCCTTTCTTGTGAAGTGGCAGATGCGCAATTGCCAATGTCAAAGTAGGTTTGCCCTTGGTTAGGTGGATTCTCCCATTAGGAAAATTTGCCTCTGTATTGTGAAAAAATCTAAACCTGCAAGATAAAAACAACAAAAATCCTTAAAGGACCTGTGATGTGGGTCCCACTGAGCATGCCAAAAATGTGGCAAGTGAATTCTGACCTAAAAATGAAAAACACTAAAATGAAATGCAAGAAAGAAGACACAAACAAAACACCCAAGATTAGCCTAGTTTAACCCAAACAAAATGAGCAATAAAACACAAATTTTACCTTGTTTGAGTTCTTCCTTTGGTTGGCCCTTTTGATGAAAATTGGTGTGCTCCCTATTTGATAAAATGGCTTGAAATGATGCACAAAACGATGAAATGCAATGGTGGATGCAATGATGGAGTTGGACAATGGATTGGGTGCAATATAAGAGCTTGAATGGTTGCAACAATGGATGCTTGATGGTTTGAATGCAACAGTGCTCAAATTTTTCCTAAGTGTGTGTTATGCAAATGAAGCAAATATTTTACTTTTAGGGAAAATCCTCCAAAAGAAAGGAGGGTTGAGATTCATCCTAGGGTAGAAGATCTAGGGCTAATATGTCTTGAAACATCTCAAGCCATGAGATGTTGACTTATGGAGGGGGATGTGGACAAAGGGTGATGAGATAGCAATGAGGTGGAGGTACTTGTATGTGCCTTGGGAATGGGTAAGATCTCATAAAGGAGTTTCTTGTCCATTTGTAAAAGAGAGGACAAGGGAAGAATTATAAATTCCTCAAAAATCCTCATCGGGATTGAGAAAGGAAATCAAAATTAATCAAAATTCATAGGAATAATAAATTTGAATTTAAAATTACAAGAGGTGAGGGGATGACTTCTCCAAAAGGAGAAATTCATTAATAAGGTTGACCAAGGGTAGATGCCATAAATGGCATGGGGGATTAGGTTAGGTTAAATAATTCATTTAGGTTATGTAAATGAGGGATTTGGTGTACTAACCCTGATTAGGCATCCACTCAAATTTTATGGAGGATGTGACCCTAATCATAATTAGAAATGTGCACACCCTAATTTAGGATTTAGGGGGCTAATCAGGATAAGGCAAAAATGTAGGAGGATGGGACAAGGAGAGAGAAAGTAGATGAATAAAAAATTTATTTTAATTCATTTAGGAAAAGTGACTAAATTAAACAAATTGGGCTATTTATTTAATTTAGAGAGGAAAAGGGTAAGGTATTTAATTGATTAATTAAAATACCTTAGGAGACATTCGGACTAGGATAAATATTAGTCAAATAACAAATTAGTTAATTAATATGGCTTAGGGACATGGGATGGAAGAATACAAGGGCAAATTTTACCATATGGGGGTGGTCAAATTCAAGTGACTACAGTTGGAAAAGTGTTTTTGAGCACTACATTGTGGTATAAATTGTGTTTTTAGATTTTGTTGTTTTAATAAAGGAATGTTTGCTAGAAGCTTGATGTTCTTTTCAAATATGGAGAGGTCATAACTTATGCATACAAAATTAGATTTTGGACTTCTTATAATTGATGGAAAGCTTGTTCAAAGCACTACATAATGAATCATGTTTGGAGATGTTTGGTATGATTTTATTTATTGTTAATTCTATCTTGGGTGTTTATGGGTTCTTGTGACTATAGTAGTTTTATGAGTTGATGGCAAATTAAATTTGTGGTGATTTGATGTTTGATTCATTGGATAATTATGTGTGCATCTCTAATTGTCCTCATTTAATATGTTTACCACTATATTTTTGAATTTATATGTTTCAATGTGAGATCTATGAGTTGTGTAGTGTTATAAGCTATTTATACTTACAAGTTGTATATATGACTCAAATGTGGGTTTTGTGTACACCCATAGATGTTTCAATGTTGATAAAAATTATGATTTTTGGATTGAATTATTCACATGTTTTCAATGCTTTGATTGTCAATTTGAGCAGATATGGTGTTATTTGGTACAATCATGATCTTGAATCTATGCTTGTTGACTATTTGTTATGTATACATGTGTGACATAGTGGGAGTTTGATGCTGGTACATTTGGTAGTGATCATGGTGTCATGAATGTTCCTGATGCTTTTGGGACTTTGACATAACATGATTCTTTATGCAAGTGCATTGGTGGTGGTGTTGGATTGATTCTTGATAGTTTGTGGTGATGTATCTTCTTGGTTTGAAGATCATGGTTTTACTTATCTTTTGGAATCTCTTGGTGTTGCAATTGAGTTGTTTAATTATGTGATGGCCTTTGGTTGATCTTTAGTTAGGATATGGTTATCACAATGTCATGGATAACTTGTTTACACATTTCAATGGGAGCTTTTGATAGTGATGGTTTGACAGTGTTGTATTTTATTGGTTTGGAGATCTCGGTTCTACTTTCTTCTCTAGAACTTTGTTGGGATTGTAATTGACTATGTGTGATCCATGGAGGATCTTCAATTAGGAGATGGTTGTATTGATGTCAAGTGTATCTTGGTATCACGATGTCAAGTGTATCTCGGTATCAAGATTTAGTGGGAGCTTTGGCAATGATGTAGATTCATCATTTGATGGTGGAGGATCTTTTATAGTGGTTGTTGGTGTCATAAAGGAGATCTTGGATCTTGTTTTCTATGTAGTGCGACTTATTAACATATTGGATTCTATTTATAGGAGATTGTTATCTTCATGTGATTTGGAGATATTGACATCTTGCTACCATGGAGGACTCTTGGATTTTTTGGTTGAGGTGTTGGTTATGACTTGTCAATTTCAAAAAGTGATCCTTGCTTTATAGGATGGTTTTTTTCCATGGTGGAATCTTGATCGTACGTTAGTGTTAGCATGATACCGGTGCTCTAAGGAGCATGATATGTTCACTTGGAGCATATGATATTTTGAAGAGATGTGAGATCATGATTTCATGATATGTTCTTGATTCAAGATTGGAGCTTTGGCATTGATGCTATTAGTTCTCTTGGTATTTAGTACATTGGTCATGTAATTGGGAGCTTCATGATAGTGTTGTGTTGCATTTCAAGCTTAGCATAAATTTATCGATTACATGTGCTCATGTATACTTGGAGACTTGGGTGAAGCTAAGAAGTCTCTTGGGATTAAAGACATGTATTGTGATGGATACTCTTTGATGAGGTTTTAGCAAAATGTCTGAGGAGCCTTCACTAGATATGGACATGAGTTCATGGTAGACCTATAAAGGAGATTGTTCCTAGAGTAAGTCGTGATGACTTGGATATCTTGGAGGAGCAGTCTCATTTCCAACTTTTGGTCTACTTAGTGGATAGTCATCTTCAAGGTATTTCCCATTCTTGTTTTTAGATGTATTTTAATTTGTGCTTTTATTTTTTCATGGGAATGAGTCTTGAGTCATGATGATTGATCCTAGGAGACTTATTTGAGGATTTTTTAGCATGACTTATTTTTTTCTTTGACATTTGACGGTTATGGATCGTGAACTATGCTTATCTAGTTCTAGAGGGTTTGTTTGAGTGTTGGCATATTTATCTCCTTGTGCATATGAGTTTATTTAATTGATTGCGATGCATACTATAGACACTGAAAATGACCTAATCCTACAAGCAACATTTTATCACTAATTCATCTTCTTTCTTGAATAATTAAATAATTTTAATTATTTAATTATTTCCTAAAGTCATATTCTTCTATTAATTAAATAATTCTTAATTATTTAATTAATTCACTTTATCTTTATTCCTCTCTTGATTAATTTAAACAAATATCCATTTTATTTAAATTGCGTTACTAATTATTCTTTTCCCTCTATAATTAAATTTAATTATTCATTTTCCCTCTTCTAAAATTAAGTAATTTTTATTATTATTTAATTTATTTCTTCTTAGCCAAGCTCTAAATCTCAACTATTTCTTGTGTTTTGGTCCATCCTTCCCGTTCTTATCTTTTTCCCTCTCATTTAATCTTGTCTATTGATCATCATACATCATCATTCAATCCTCACCCTTCTTGTTTGAATTTGGGTTTCCTATAAAAAGAAGGAATCATTTTCATTTTGAACTGAACCAGAATCTTTAACATTTTGCTTTCAATTATTCATCAAGGTTAACCACAGTCTTTGAAGTTTTTCTATCATATCATCTATTTTGAGATCTTGCATCAATATCAAGCTTATCATACAAATTTCATACCAAAAATCTAAGAACAAATAAAACAAAATGGAGAAGAGTAATGGAGATAATTCAAATTTGGCATAGGAATTGAGGTTTTAATGTTTTATTATTGTGATTTCTATTGTCATTTGTGCTTCATCATCAGATTAGGTTCTTCATGGCTTGAATTAGGTAGTTTTGTGGTTGCTATCAATGATTCATGCTTTCCCCTAAAATTTACCTGATCTATATTTGGTGAACCTGACATGAACTAACCTAATTTTTCAAAAATTAAGAAATTTATATTTTCAGGTGTCTGACACAATTGTTTTGTGTAGCACCGCATTTTTTCCTTTAAAAAACATCTCAATTATTGTATGAAGTAATGCATGTGATGTCTTTTGCATTGTATTTGTCACCCAGAATGATGCATCTGACTGTAATCTTGCAAATCTCAAAATTCTTCAATCATTGTTATTTTTGATCATTTTGCAAGGACCTCTAGTTATTTTTTTAACATTTTAACAATCTGCTTACATCATTTGCATCATCAAATTTATTATTTTTGTTAGTCTTTTGTGTTTTTATAGCTATATTTTTGCGCTACAATCGTCGCTTCCTACACTGCAATTGACCCTCCCAAAACCGCAGTCATCATTTCCTTAGATGCATTTGTTGTATCCTATGACACATCCATGAGATGTACTTGAGTCTTTGTGCACTGTATGATCTGATACCACAATAGTGGTTTACAATTTTTGGCCAAACTGGACACTGAAATAATTTTTTTAACTAAATTTTCACTTTCGGGCACCTATAGCAGCTAAACCGTGAGGAATTTGAAGATTATGCAAACTAGAGTTTCGTGACATTTTGTCTATAGATTCTAAATATATTTTTTTCAAAATTTTTGGAATCAAATTGCACTTCTTTTTCCATCTCCCTCAAAAACCAATTTTTTTCAAAAAACAACATTTTTAAGAAGTGACGCTCACCGTATAATGCATAACTTTTTTTCCATGAAGGATAAAATTATAATTCTTTCAAATTTAAATTCATAACTCTGATATCTAGTGCTTCCACTTGGTTAGATAGTTTTTTATTTAATATTTTTTCTTTAATCAAGTTTTGAATTCAGACCAATTATAATTCAAACAACGCGACTGTATAACGTGTAACTTTTTTGTATGTATCGAAATTCAATTTTTTTTCTTTGTTAGATCAAGGACTTCAATATCTGGTGCACTAATATTTTTAAAATTTTTTTAATAATATGCTATTTTTCCACGTGTAGAACAGAGAGCTTGATTTTCGGTGAAAAACCTACATTCACGAGAAATAAAAAATAAATATAATAATTAAATTAAATTTATTTAAAATTATACTTTTTGGGAAACTTATGATAAGGACTACATACTTGCAAAAAATAAATTTTAAATGAATTCATTTGATCCCCCAAAAGGTAAATCAAAAGTGGTTTTTTATCAGCATTTTGATAGGTGTAAAAGAGACTCTATTATAGGTATGGTTTAAAACTAGTGGGGTTCTATCCAAGGGGGTTTGCTTTAAGATAGTTTGATCAAACCCTCTTCAATTGGAATTATTTAAATATTACCTTTAAGACTTAAATTATTATATTTTCTAAAAATATGTGATTTTAGCAAAAATCAATTCCTCCCAGAAATTGTAAACTAGCTTTGTGGGATCACTCGAGTCCACGACCTGACTATCAAGCAAAAAGAAGGTATGTAATGTCCCAATTTTTATGTGTTAGGATAAAGTTAAAATTATTAATTTAAGTTGTCAAAAGAGTTAAAAAAATATAAAAAGGACAACTTAAATTAATGCAAAAAATAACTTAAGTTATGAAAAGCTAAATAAATAAATTAAATTACTTTTAAAAGTGAATTCTCAAACGAATTAAAATTAAAGGAAAAAGAATGAGAATTCAAGAAGTCACAATCAGGAGTTAAGAGGGAAATGAATAAAAGCTTCATGAAGCTTTGTTGGAGGTCAGGTTGGATTTGGTTTTTGGAGCAGGTATTTGGCTGGATAATCTCGAGAACTTTGTGGGAACAAAAATCTTCACAAAAGATATCATCTTCAGTGTTGGAAGATACCCCTGGATGATTGACAGTCCTATTTCAGGGGCTGTGCTGGAATTAATCATGTTGATTTTGTGAGGTTTTTATTTGTAGACAATTTTTAGAGATTCAATATTGAATAAATTGTTCCCTTTTCAGTGCTAGGAGCTTTTATAGAGAAAATTGTGGGGGTTTATGATATTTAGTCATATTTTAATTCAATGGAACGATTTTGATTCCATCCGATTGTGTTCCTAGTGGGTTTAATGTAAGTGATTGCAGGCATTTAAAATCAGCAGCTCTCTTTTGGTGATGAGCAACAGAGTTGGAGAATTCTTTTCGTATATGAGTTATTCAAGGGCTGGTTTCGAATTGTGTATGGTTCGAGGTTTCTTGCAGATTGCTAGTGGTTGTTCATCAAAGACTTCAGGATTTAAGGTTACCATAATGTTGGTAAAGGCTCAAGAAATATTTGTTTGATTCTTTGTGGCTTTTAGAGAGTCGGAAATTCTAGGATGACACGGAAGTATAGATAACATGAAGCTGCCCTCCCTTAAAATAATTAACGTTCCAAAGTAATAGCTGTTTGGGAAGCATTTTAAAATACTTATCACAGTTGGACTTGGGAGAGATTTCATGGTTCTTGCATATTAAGTCCGTTGCTTCAGTATCTTTGGACCGCTCTCTCTATTGATTAATGAAGAATTTATGTGGAGCCATGTATGTTGCGAATTCTTTCAGCACATGGAAAAGTCTCCAGAGATGTTGTGTATAGTCATAGTGTGATGTGGGAGTAAGAAAGAAGGTCGCTGGAGCATGTAATATGCGTTATTAACAAGAGTGGCATTGATTTTCATAGAGCTTCCAATATCAGTTGCTGCACGTTGATTTATTATGCCAGAAGTATCAAACGAGTTTGAGGTGCATAAAATATTATAAACCTTTCAATATTTGGTCTATAGTATGATGTTACTGTATGTTATTTGTGAAATCTGTCGGCCTTTATTTTGGAATTAAAATATTAGATAACTTTTCACTTTCAATGCAGAGATGGCAATATAGATGTTAATATTCATTGTATTTGATTCGGTGAAGACTCTTTATATTGAATGTTTTGGTGAGTGACAATTGTTGAATATTAACCCCAAACTGGAAATCCAATTCAGAACAACATGGAGTTAATTGTACGACAAAATGTTTGTATATTTGGAATTGAGAAAGTAAAATTTGGCATTTAATGTTCTATGTTATTAATCTGAAATTGGGCATTATTCTTGAAGAAATCTTGTGGGTTAACCAATAAGAGAATGAATGGCATGAATAGTGATTATAAATCAGTGATAACAAAATTCAGAATTGGATATTGGCAAAGTGTTTGATGAAATGGCTTGAGCATTCTAATTGTTGAAAATTCAAAAAAAATTGAATATAGAATAGGGTAGGTCATTACAAGGTATAAATCTAGATTTTTCATCTTTCTGCTTTTTGTATTCACTAGGGCAAAGCTTTTTGGCTACTGAAATCTTATTTTCAACTTGTGGCAAATGTTGGGAGAGTACCTTTTGATCTATACTACTAATCCAATTTCTTGTAGGGTCCCATTGTGTGTTTGTGATTTCTAAATTAGGAACATATGGAATTGGTACTTAAAAAGAACAAGTATCTTTTGTGTTTTGTATATTTGCATGCATGTGTTATTACTGAAAGCATGTTTAACTATAGTATCATCTCCCCTTGCGCTACATGTGATTCTTGGGTGATGAGAAATAGTGGCATGACATAATCTTGAGTATCCTCTTCCCTTGTACTACGTTTGATTCCTGGGTGATGAGAAATAGCAATGCACAAGCTTTCCATTTTTTGTTTAGTAGGATGGGCTTGCCAGTGGAGTTTCACCCCTAGGAATGACCCCCAACGTATATACCTCTAGTACGCTATATAAAAGTGTAAAAATTAAAAGGTTAGAATTATCCATTTGAGCCCTAGAGGGGTGGACCTAGTGGTTGTAGGTGATTCTATATGCGGGTTAGAGACTTCGATCTTCCATGGCTTCTAGGCCATGGTGTTCTTCGAAGTATACACAAGAGTAAGAACCATTATTTTAGAGGCCTAAGACTATTTTTGGGACCGTATGCTATTGTTAGTGCAAGGGATGAGGATCGTACCTTAAAGTTACTTACCATGTCTAGTTCTTGGTTGAGGTGACACAGTTTCTTGTTTGGATTTCATCCTTTCAAGGTGAGAGGTGTTAAGGTGGTCCATGACCTTTCATGAGCCTGAGAAATCCCCTTTTCAAACCAAATATACGTATCATCGAGCTTGGATCAAGACCTTTTGGGATCCTGATGATACATTTATATTTACTATATCTCCTTATCCATGAGCTATAACGATATCGATGATGACTTACCCCTAGTCTACCTACAATGATAGATTGGGATCAACATGGACCGCTAAGCTTAGACATATTTGAGAATGATGAAGCAATAGTCGAGTTTATGGAACTTTATGAAGAAATACCAAGTGGGGATCATAAAGTTGGATTTATTATAGAACTTGACAACACAACTTACTTTGGGGAGTCTAATCCACCCTCTGGTCACAAAAATGAGAAAAATAAAAAGAATAGGTCTCTAGGTGAAAATCAAAAGGCGCCTTTAGATGTGATCAAAAAGTAAAAACAAATGACATATTTGAGGGTAAAAACCTCTTTGAGGCACATAAGGATGGAGGGTTGGATATTCTCCCCATAAATCAAGAGAGATCGCCATTTCTTGTGGAAAAATCAGAGGAAATCAATCTTGGTACTAAGGAAAATCCTAGAATCATTCACTTTGCAACATCTTTGACAACCACTGAAAGACCAAAATTCATCAGTTTCTTTTCAGAGAGACAAATCAATTTTGTTTGGTCATATGTTGATATGCCTAGGTTAGATCTTGAATTGGTTTTGCATCATTTTCCATTGTTTCCTAACACAAAACCTATCAAGAACAAGTTAAGAAAGATGCATCTCCAGATTGCACTCTTAGTTAAAGCAGAGTTGAAGAAGTTGCTTGACATTGGTTTTATTAGACCTATAGATTATGTAGAGTGGATCTCCAATCTTGTCCCCGTAATGAAACCAATTGGTGAAATATGAGTTTGGACATATTTTTTATATCTAAATAAATCTTGTCCTAAGGATGACTTCCCATTGCCCAACTTGATATCATAGTAGACCTCATAGCGGGATATGAGGTGCTTTCACCCATGTACAATTTCTTAGGATACAATGAAATCAAAATACCCTCAAAGATCAACATAAAACATAATTCACTTGTTCTTGGGGTACATATTGTTGGAATGTCATGCCCTTCAATCTTAAGAATGCTTAAGCAACTTATCAAAGGGATATGACCATAATTTTTCATGGCTACATGCACACACTCATGGAAGACTATGTTGATGACTTGTTAGCTAAATCACTATCAAGAGACAACCATTTAGTAGTATTAGACAAGATTTTAAATCTCTAAGGTTATTTTAAATCCAAAAAAGTGTCTTTGGTGTACAATTTGGCAAGCTACTAGGATACATTGTTTCTCGTAGAGGTATTGAAGTTGACCCTGCAAAGGTAAAATCTATCATGGATATGCCTCCACCAAAAAATATAAATCAGCTATACAACCTACAAGGAAAGCTACATCTATTCAAAGGCTCATAGCTTAGTTGGCTAACAAATTTCAACCATTCCAAGACTTGCTTTGTAAGGGAGTTTTGTTCATATGGACTGATCATTGCCAAGAATCCTTTCAAAAAATCAAAGATTATTTGATAACTCTTCTGGTTCTCATGCCACCCGATGATGGAAGACATATAATACTATACATATCAGCAACCTCATTAGCATTGGGAGTCTTGTTAGCGCAGAATAATGAAGAAGGGAAAGAACAAGCCATCTAAATTACATCAGTCGTACACTTGTGGGGTATGAGCTTAATTATAGTCCTATCAAACAAGCATTCCTTGTAGTTGTCTTCACCACTTAAAAGCTTCAACACTACATGCTAAATCATCACACAAAATTGGTAGCAAAGATATATCCACTAGAATATCTACTCAACAAAGCAACTCTAATAGGTGACTAGCAAAATGGGTAATAATTTTGAGTGAGATATCAAAAAATAATGAAAGAACAAGTGATAGTTGATCAACTTGCAGAGGCTCCAACAAAAGTAGATCATCCTTTAGTGTCTGATTTCGTTGATGAATCCATCTTCACGATTGAGACCTCTACTACATGGAAATTATGCTTTAATGGGTCTTTCACAAATCATGGTTCTAGAGCTGGTATCCTCTTTATCACACCTCAAGGGGACTTGATACCTAATTCATACAGAATAGCATTCCCTTGTACCAATAATATGGTTGAATATGAAGCATTACTAACGTGACTCTGAATGGCTATCAAATGCAAAATCAAGGATCTTCAAGTCTATGGTGACTCACAATTATTTATCTTCCAATTCAATGATGATTATGATATAAAGGATGAAAAGCTCACACCCTACAAGAGAATGGGTTGATAGTTCGAAGTATTTTGATGTCATTGTCTTTAGGTAGATTCCAAGAATTCAAAATAAAGCAACCAACACAATGGCCACCATAGGATCTCTCTTGGACATACCTAACAATGTGCCATAGTATGAGTTCTTGGTGGAACATCTGTTGATCCCTGCGTTCGATATCCCCAAATCTGAGCTTGTGTATGAAATTGTTGGCCTTCTGATTCTTCTTGGTATAAGGACTTTTATAACTACCTACATGACTAGATCATCCCTCTTGAATTTTCCTCTAACCAATGCAAGACCTTTATCTGACAAACCTCTAAATATGTCATCATCTATGGTACCCTTTATCATTACAACTTAGATAGCACCCTCCTTAGATGTCTCAATTCAGATGAATTACAAATGGATTTATATAAGGTACATGTTGGTATATGTGGAGCTCACTCTAGTGGTCCTACCTTAGCCAAGAATCTCATGTGAATAGGATATTATTGTCCTACTATGAAACATGAAACCTTTCACTTTGTTAAGAAATGTTGATAATGCTAGATACATGGAGACCTTATGCATGCACCTAGCCAAGAAATTCATCCAATTACATCATTGTGATCATTCTCTCAATGGGGACTCGACCTTGTGGGAAAGATCCAACCTACCTCTACCAATGGTCATAAGTTCATTATCACCGCAACTTAGTACTTGATGAAATGAATCGAAGCTACCCCGATGACTTATATTACCGGAAAGAAAATATCCAAGGTTATACTCAATTATCATATGCCGCTATGGAGTCCCACAGTCCATCATTGCACAAATAATGGTCATCCTGTCAAGAATCAGGATTTCTGTGAACTATGTGAGAAATTCCATATCCATCACCATTTTTCCATCCCATATTACCCCCAAGGTAACAGTCAAGGTGAGGCATCTAATAAACCATCCTCAAGATCATAAAGAAGACTATCAATGATGTTGGTTGTGATTGGCACATCCAACTTAATCCTACCTTGTGGGCCTATCACACTAGTATTTGCACTCCTACTAGATCCACTCCATATTCCCTCGTCTTTGGATCTAAATCCATTCTTCCCATTGAGGTTGAGTTACCATCCTTGAGAGTATCTATGCAGTAGTTCATTGACAATGAAGAATACCATGTATCCCATTTGCATGAGCTAGAGCTATTGGATGAGAGAAGACAAAATGCATTGGCCCATTTACAAGCTTATCAAAATCGTCTTCATCCTAGTTATAGTAAGAGATTTCATGTAAGGCATTTTGACATTGGTGACTTGGTCTTGAGAGAGAATTTGAAGAATTAGGTCGATTGAGAGAAGTCCAAAAAGTTTGAACCTAACTGGTTGGGTCTTTATATCATAACAACATATGGATCTAGTTCTTATCAACTTGCCACTCTTGAAGGTGAACCGCTACCAAACCCTATCAATAACATGCACCTTTGCAAGTACTATACATAGTCTTTAGAAAAATCCCATCAAAAAAGAAAAAAGTACAAAAAAATCAAAAAATAAAATAAAATTGTCACCTTAATGAAAACTTGGCAAATAGGTGTCTTGGTGACACCAATTTTTTTTATAAAAATAAAAAATAGCAAAGATAAATAATTCATCCAATAGTAAAAACCACTTTGGTGGTGCTTTGGATAAGTACCATGGTGAAACCTTGGCAAACAAGTGCCATGTGTAGTCAGTCTTTACCCCATCATTTACTATCATTCTATCTAATTTTCTACTTCCATCCATTTTGCATGTATCTCATTTCATAATAAATCCTCAACCCCCACCATTCCATAATAAAGCTTAGTCACTTCTCTCATGGCCTAAGAATGTTGATGTTTAGTGTTTTTCGCCTTCCATACCCATCCATAATATTTCCATCTATAATAACTTTTGCCTACTCCTTTTGTCCATAATAAGTTGGTCTTGTACCTAACTGGGCACAATTCCTAGCCTTAGGTTTCGTGTGGGATCTTAGACATGGTATCAACAAATAAGAAAATCCAAAAAATCCAAACAAATAGAAAATCCTCAAAAAAACCAAAAAAAAAAGAAAATTCAAAAACAAAAAAAAATCGAAAAATGTCAAAAACTCTAAAACAGTGTCAATGTGAGTCCAAAGGTCAATCAAACTACATTTCCTCTATGAATTCACATAGGCAAGGCCATCATCAATGAACCCCCAAGGCTTAGGTCAGTCCTTGGTCATCATAGATTGTCAGTTCAAGGTGATCAATCGAACTACATTGCCTATGCGACTTCACATAGGCAAGGCCATCATCAACGAGCCCCCGAAGCTTAGGTCAGTCACTTAGGTTTGGTCATCATAAATTGGTTCATCTACCATTCATAATAAAGTATCCATGGTCAAGGTTAGTCAAACTACGTTGTCTTTGTGCTTTATGTTGGCAAGGCCATCTTCAATGAGCCCCTAAGGCATTAGATCAGTCTCTTAGGGTTTTTATAACAAAGTATTCATCCATCG
Organism: Sequoia sempervirens; assembly: GCA_007258455.2. Lineage (NCBI taxonomy): Eukaryota > Viridiplantae > Streptophyta > Pinopsida > Cupressales > Cupressaceae > Sequoia > Sequoia sempervirens. The sequence continues at coordinate 30,660 of VDFB02267076.1, read as the reverse complement.
CCACCCACATCCCATAATAAGTTACCCCTTGCTAAGGTTGACACTTTGATCAAACATAAAAAAAATCATCTTCTAGAGAATTGAGCTTACCAAATCTCAAAACAACGGATGAACTATCCAACTAGTCTTCAATCCAAATGGATCAATTGCCTATTCACAGGTGCCTTTCAACATTAGTGATCCCTATTAGTTATCAACTAGTCTTATATAGGATGTTGCATCGTCAAAACCAAATCCCAAGTCTTATACGACATGCCTCATTCATGAAACCAAACTCCATCTAGATATTACTTGTCTTATACAAGTTGTCGCATCCTCAAAACCATATTCTAGGTCTTATATGAGGTGTATCATTCCTAAAACCAAACACAATCCTATCAAACTATTTTATACAAGATGTTGCATCATCAAGATCCTCGATCTTATATGACATGCTTTTATTTTTGAAACCAAATGTTATCATTATCCAAAAATCTTATCATACAATTTGGCAAAAGATCTAAATGGTTGTTGAATTTGTTGGTCCAGTTTGTCTTATCTTTCTTTTTTATGATTTATCTTTGGTCATATTACTATGCACCTCGAGGAAGTCCACAAGTGATGAGAGGAGCGATGATGGATCATGACCTTTTTCTATTTGATTTCTATTTGTGATTTGTCTTGGCAAAATGACCGGGGAAACTATGTTCCTTGTGTGTGATTGGGGTTCCATTTGGCATAATCAAAACATCCTATGCAAGTTAAAGATCATCTAATGCTTTCTTGCATCAGATCTAACATGCTTTGTGGTTACTTCCTCACATATTCTGACAAGGTTTTGAGGTTACTAGTCTGCCTCATGACACTCCTTGTTTGTCATGTGTCTGCCTTTGCAAGGGATATCATATCACCCCTTTGGTATGTCATACCTTGGTGTTCTTTATCCATTGCCATAATAAAAGCTCTATGATGATAATTGTGGAATAAAATAAAAGCTTGATCATTTATTAGCAAGATATCAAGAGGTCAAACCCATTTCATCCATCTCATTTTTCTTTTGGCTAACAGTTCTTTAGTCAATCCTCGCATTCACGCCTATCCAATTGACCTATTGATAAATTTGCAAAAAAAATTTGGATTTTTTTGAAAATTTATCAATTTTCCCAAGGGGGCATCATCCTATCCCGCCATAACTGGGGCATGTCAAGTCACACTAGAGTAGATCCTAAGCCAAATTTTCCTAATTATTCTTTGACACCACTCAAAATTGCATTGTATCAAAGAGGCGCAAAATGCAAACACTAAAAAAAATGTCTCGAACCTACAAGCAACATTTTATCACTAATTCACCTTCTTTCTTGCATAATTAAATATTTTCAATTATTTAATTAATTCATAAATTCATATTCTTCTATTAATTAAAAAAAATCTTAATTATTTAATTAATTCACTTTATCTTTATTCCTCTCTTGATTAATTTAAATAAATATCAATTTATTTAAATTATGTCACTATTTATCCTTTTCCCTCTATAATTAAATAAATTCTTATTTATTTAATTATTTGAATTTCCATTTTCCTCTATAATTAAATTATTTTAATTATTTAATTATTCATTAGCTTTTTCCTTCCATAATTTTTTTTGATCGGTGCATGCTTTTGACTAGAGCTATGAACCAATGAGGCCACAAATGGGGGAACTCATCCCCAACATGAATGCAAGAAAGCGTTGTTGTCAAAGCCATGCGATGGAATGGCCACCCCCTCTCATGAGAACAACAACACAGCAAGGGTACACAGCCTGCAAGCACACAGCTCAGTGAGAGAAGAGGCAACTACAACGAGATCAAGTCCAAAGACTTGAACCTAGGTGGCCAAGGGTACAACACCACCACTTAACGATCACACTATGAGATCAACCCCAAAATTGTATGATATTAAGGGTATGAGTCTTTGGTTGTTGGTTCTATAGGCAAGAAGCCCCACCATTTCACCAAAGGGTCTTCCCTTAACACCAAGGTCAAACAATCTCTATTTGTTGACATGGTAGAGAACGACCCCGCGAGATTTGATCAAACCTTGGTTGTTGGCCCTACAGGCAAGAAGCCCCACCACTTTAATACCAAACGGTCACCCCTTTTTCCTTCCATAATTAAATAAATCTTATTTATTTAATTATTTCTCATTTACCTTCCTCCATAATTAAATAATTATTTTAATTATTTAATTATTTATCATTTCCCTCCACCCATTATTAAATAATTATTTCTAATTATTTAATTATTCAGTATCCCTCTTCTAAAATTAAATAATTGCTCTTATTATTTAATTTATTTCTTCTTAGCCAAGCCCTAAATCTCAACTAATTTTTTGAATTTTGGTCCATCCTTCCCATTCTTATCTTTTTTCCTCTCATTTAATATCATCCATTGATCATCATACATTCAATCCGTACCCTTCATTTGAATTTGGGTTTCCTATAAAAGGAAGCTATCATTTTCATTTTGAACCAAACCAAAATCTTCAATGATTTTCTTTCAATTATTCATCAAGGTTAACCACAATCTTTGAAGTTTTGCTATCATATCATCTATCTTGAGATCTTGCATCAATATTGAGCTTATCATACAAATTGCATACTACAAATTTGAGAACAAATAAATCAACATGGAGCAATGGAGATAATTCAACTTTGACATAGGAATTGAGGCTTTATTGCTCTATTATTGTGTTTTCTATTGTCATTTGTGCTTCATTGTTAGATTAGGGTCTTCATGGCTTGAATTAGGTAATTTTGTGGTTGCTATCATTGATTCATGCTTTTCCCCCGAAATTTACTCAATCTACACATACATTTTGGTTATGGCTAGATGTGGATAATGCTATTCTCTTTGGGTTTTTATGGAGATCATACTTGTCACATCTCGAGCATTTAGAGGTGTATGTAGAAGGGCATGCTACATGTTTTGATTTGTAAGTTCTCTCTTTGCTCTTGTTCTTATTCCTAAATGGTTGTATTTACATGACATTGGATTTGAGATTTGTATGGAGCTATGGTGATCACTATGTTTGTGGTCATGTGTTGTTCATTGTTCTTCGGTGACAACATGGAGGCTTCTGGATCTCTTTCTTTTATTGAGTGTGGAGAACATGGGAGAGTTATGGAGACTAGTGAGAGAATTGTATTGCAACAAGCTTGTTTGCTTGTTTTGCATATCTTTGTAGATGTTCCTTGGTACTATATGATATTGGTTACACCTATGTGACGCTATTGGTGGATCTTTGGATGCCTTGATTACTTTTAGATTTGAAATTGCATATATAGTGGGAGTTCCTAGATGTATATTTCCATCATGGACATGTTTGGCACATGGAGTTTGTGATTGCGGATTGGGTTGAATATGTTGATGGTATGAGGTTTACTTGTTATGATGTGTATACCTTGGTTTGAGTTATAGTTGGTTGGATGTGTTAGCAACTAGTTGTGGTTGCTATTTCATCTATGGTGATTATTTCTTGATAGTTATTGATGCATATTTGTTATCATTGGATTTAGTGTTTGTTAATTTGGATAACAGTTGGAGACAAGACTTATGCTTCTATATAACAATTAGTGTTACATATTTAGATTCAAACTATGTAGGCGATTTGTAAGATGGGAAATCTAGTTCAAGTTTCCTAATGCATTTGGGTTCAACAGTCATTTCTTAGAGGCCAAAGAAATAGTTGATGCAAGCTCTCTTGTCAACAAGGTAGAATATATGGCAGCTCTAGAAGCAATTGCAAAAATATTATGGCTTCAAAAGATTCTTGAGAATTTGTAGGAGAAATGGGTTTTATAAACACCACTCATGGTTGACAAGAGCTCTACATCGAAATGAGAAGAAATATAATATTTCAAAATTGAACCGACCACATCAACACCAAATTTCATTTGATTAGATACCATGTGAAATATGGCAACGTTCAGCTGAAATATTGTCCAAACTACAGAACAGCCAGTTGATATCCCGACCAAAGTGGTAGGGATAGAGACATTTGAAAAATTCAAAACCATGTTTAGTCTCCCAACAATTCCAGTAGATTAAGCAGGGAATGTAACATTAATGCATATAATCTTAGGTGTAGTAATAAATAAATGTAATGATAATATTTTTTATCATTAGTACTTACCTATAGGTGAAGCCGAACAGTCATCTTAGAAGATTAAATAAACATTTATTTGGAGATTGATAAATGTCTTTGTCAACGTTAAATGTGAATATAATTTTGGGTTTGCATCAATACAATTGTGCAGTTCATTTTTGGGTCCAAATTCCTTCCCTAACAATGGTGAGAAGGACAGTCAACCCTACTACCATTTGCCAACAAAGCACCAAATGGCGCAAGAGGACACTAACTATGCTGAAAGCCACAAAATCGCTAGAAAGCCCATTCCAAGGCAAGGTACTGCAAACTAGTTAGATGCTGAAAAGGCTACTAATGAAGAAAATGGATGAGTCCTCTAAAAGAGTCTCCACCAACCTGGGGTAGCCTCTCTAAACTACTCAAAAGGATTGCTTTTGTGTTTTTTCCTTGCAGGAATCTCTTGGTTAAAACATGGGTTACTATTCCATAGGCTTTTTTTTTTGGTCTCCTGAACGTTAAAACTCTTCTATTCTATTCTCTTAGCTTTTACATTATTTTTTCAATATGATATCCTTAGTCTCTTGAACTATTTTTTCAATATTTTTACATTAGTCTCTTGAACTACTTTGTTCAATATGATATGTAAATGTGTATGCATATATCGATGCTATCCTTGTTTCAGTCGTGGTGCTCTTCCAACCCTTATGTCACGAACCTGGGTTTGGTATGATATACACCTTTAATTTATCAATACAATACGTTGTTCTCTTTCAAAAAAATGTCTGTAGTTTAAATTTCTCTATTCTGAGGTATTTCTATATTATGTAGGAGTTGGCAAGAAAGGCTAAACGGCATTAGACAACAAAGCAAGAAAGGCTAAACCTAGCCAGGACTTAAAAAAAGAATTTAAACATGGTGCTGTTGGCCGGTGCACAATATTAATAGAAATAACTATTTATACGTAGATCAATTAAGAGGTTACAGAAGCTGTTTAATATCAATGTCATATCTGGATAAAAACCAGATGTAATGTTACTGTTTAATCTCACTATCTACGAATGATACAGAAAAACATTACAATATAAATCAATCTGTGAATATATCAACCGGCTAAATAAATGTAAAATCTGTTGGAATTATCTTCCACTATTTCAACTTTTTTCCATTATTAATTATATTAGAATATGCTGGGTACCCAAGAACGTGATAAATCCAAAGTTCTTGAGAATTTGACTGAAAAAGATTTTTTATCTAACCACTGTGTTATACAGCAAGGCTAGAGGGATCCTTGGGCATCAAAACCCTAGTAATATGCCCCCGTCTTTCGATAATGAATAGCTGTAAGTGTTTTATCATCCTACAAAAGCAAAGAAACGTCATTTCTAAGCAGATCAGAAAAATATGAAATCAATCTATTTCTTAAATTTCCATCTCCGAATCTCTCGTGTATTGTGTTACCTAGATGAGTGAGACTACTAATTAACTGAGAAAATGTTTCTATGTTCTCATTTACCAAGCCTGGATGACAAACCTGTAGTTGACCATCATCGACAGTTGCATACAGAACCCAATGGTCTCCAGCTTCCATGCGACTCTGCACAGTACATTCCATCCAAGATATCTGAAAGAAAAACAATATAAACGATTAGCACAACAACCAATGTCACAGAGATAGTCATTACAAATTCAAGAGTGGAAATTCTATATGAATTAAAATAAATTAGTTGTTGTAACAAAGATTCAGATGGTGTATTACTGCAGTCAAGCTAAAAGGAATTTCCTAAATACCGCATCTAAGAGAATTTTGCAACCGTTGCTTGCTTCCTTTGTTTGCAGCCCCGAAAAACGAGGTTCCCCCGGTTTATATGGTTTGAGAAGTTGCTTCATGGTAGCAGAACTCTTGCCCTCAACAAGTACATTAATTACAAACTTGCCTCCAGGCAAAACTAAACTTTCCACTGCTCTATCTTTTGCTACCTGCGGTTTCATAATTCATTCAAAGACTAAACGCTAAAAATGTCATTGTTACGCACAAATTTTTATTATTAAAAAAGTTGTGTGTTGAGATGGAGAACAAAGGAAATTTGTTGAAAAACGAATTGAAGTATAACTTACATCACCAGTGCCTGGAAAACATATAGAACAGGATATGGCATTGAATAAAGAAGATTATTAACTCTTCAACTTGACCCTTACAGAGTGTTGGATACTTACCGCTAACGTTATGCCAGGGGGAACAAAAGTAGCTTGGCTAACCCATGATGCAAGCATTGCACTTTCAGCATCACCATTCTTTGCAGACACTACGCAAAGCGACCCAACCACTCTCCCAACTGCCTGCATACTTTTCAAATAATAAATTAAATTTTAAAAAATGATCTTGCAAGCTTAGGGTTTTGCATGGTTTAAAAAATACATGCATCCACCACCGGATGAGAAATAGAACCAACATAACAATCTTCATACAAACAAATATATGAGTGAATACTGAATAGGAAAGGACTGTTATCTTCGAAAATAGATACGAAAACAAAAACCTGCTCAACATTGGATGCCATAACAAATTGAGAAGTCTCCTTTCTTTGCTTCAATTTTGACTTTCGTACAGCCTGTGCTATGTCTGTCCCACTTTCTTCACAAATTTGTAACATTCCTTCTGTTGGCTGCAAGCATGTTATGTAGATAACGAATCAATGTCAATGCAGAAAAAATGACCTATAGAAAATGTACAATATGGAATGTAGATATAAAGAGCATCAATTTTCAAGTGCTCAAATTATGTGCATGCATCTAAAGTGCTCATATATACACAATCAAAGCTTACCTTAAATTTGCAACGAATACTGGGAAAAGAAAATGAGAAACCCCCATCTTTGAGGCGTTGCTCAATTTCATCAACGGCTTCTCCACTCCAGCCAAAGGAACCAAATACGCCACATGGCTTGGTTCTTGCTTCATTGTCATTAAGAATAACTCCCAAAGCATTCTGCCCAAACATTTGTCTTCATATATTGTCAGACTGCCTAAATGGAGATAGAATAGAATCCATATAGGTTGAATTCTAACTATATTGAGATACTTTTACTCATAAATATATCATGCAAACTGCAAATATCAATAAGACTGTTGATTAATTATGTTTTGCAGGCTTGCCCAATGTGCCTCTTCATTGAAAATGAAATTAGACAGGATTGCCTTCACTGCTAAATGAAGCGGGAAAACTACAATGAATGAAGATCAAATCTAAAGCAATTCCAAACCTCTATTACTGACATATAAAGACAGAAACATATGAGTTATCAAAAACAGCAATTAAGAAGTTGGTAATATCATAATACTATCAACTTCTACACGTGTTGCCATCCTTAAGCTGCTCCTTTTTAATAAAATAAATTATATCAGATTTCTTGCAGTTGGCAAAAATTAGAATGGCAATCATTTTATGAATCACTAACAAATGGATAAGTTTGTCAATGTTCTCCATACAACCTGTATCGGAGTTGGCATATGACCTGCTAAAGTAGGACTTCCAATAACAAAACCATTACACCGTCGGACCAAGTTGGAAACTTCCTCAGTTGTGCTCTGTTCACAATTCAAGGTCTCCACCCCAATTCCTGCTTTTGATATTCCACGGCTATGAAATGCAACAGTCCAGCAGCAGGTCAGTCTAGGGATAGTATTCCCTGATTAATTGTAAATTAAGTTATATTTCTCTCAATATCAGAACATTAAAGATTTGTGAAGCAATTGTATGCGCACCTTATGGCTTGTGCAAGGGCTGCAGTATTTCCATAAGCTGATGCATAAATCACAGCTATTGTTGCTTCATCTGTCTGCTTTAGTCTTTGTTTTGTCCACTGCATTATTTTTACAGTTAATTGCTCTTTACAACAGAGAATTTATACTTCCAAACAAGGAAATTACTATCCAAGGAACTTCCGACAAGGTAGTAAATATGAGATTTGCTATTTTCAAGAACTTTAATTGTGCAGTGATTCAGCGAAAAAAGGAACTGTTAAGAGATTACTAGAAAGAAAATCTTACAGCTTTATACTCACGAACAAGCTCAGTGAGGGTATATTGAACAATGGGTCCATGAATAGGACAAATTGCTGCTGTAACAAACACACCCTCAACTTTGAGAGAACCAGAAATTGCAGTTGATGTGCTGAGTGGTAGTTTAAGTGAGCCTAGCACCGTAGAAAGGATGTACTTCACATCTGCCTGTATTTTATAGAAGGGTCAGTGCTCTAACCTTGTTCTCATTATTATTAGTCCACCTGCCAATAAAATAATTAGAAAACATGGAAGATTAACAAATGCTACAAAATCAGCAGTGTATTTTATTTCAATGCTTCTGTTGTCATAAATTGGTTTCACAAAGTTCATTAACTCTATTTCCCTTCCTTTCTACTTTTGATGCTTGTGTATGCACTATGTTCTAAACGGTGTCACCAAGAAAGCCAAAAGATATGGTACATCAGGGAGCTTATCCTACTTTCCAGTCTTGACCTTTTGAATTGAAGTTTGAGGGAGTCATTCAGACAGAGGGAAAGGCATAGACCATCCCAGTTGCAAAACTATATTCAGTAACATTTCACTCTACGGTACATAGTTTCCTCCAAGTATTCCATGAGAGAGCACATTCCTTGCATTGTCAGACCATAAAAATATGCTTTCTCCATTACATTCCTCTATCATAATTTTGGTAAATGGACAGATTTACTTTGCACCCAAAAAGATTAGAATTGGTGTTTCTACAATTATCATGCACATACACCCAAGTTTATAGGGTTCATGCTTTTACAGCTATCCTGCACGTGGATATACTGTTTTTTTTTGGCATGGATATACTATTATTAGTCATGTGGGATGCCGTCATAATAGAGCAGGTTGATTTGTATGTCCTACATAGCTAATTTTGTGGGTATACACTACTGGAATATCACCTCGCATTCAAGGTGATACATTTCACAACATATTTGTACCTTTTTGAATATTCTTCTGATGCACTTTCTTTTAGATTAAACATATTGTGTTTGGAAAATATTTTAGGCACTTTCTCACTCAGCATACTCTATTCATAGTTGTTTCTTTTGATCACTTCTGCACATTAAAAGAAATTAAATTTCCATAGAGGGTACTTGTGTAATATCCCCATTTTGGCTATACGCTCTTCTTTGACTGATAGCCTATTTCCGGAAATCCGTAGGTTGATCAAAAGTGAAATTAGGGTTTCCTTGCTTGGAGGTTTGTGGCATTTCTAGGTATTTACTATTTTTAGTAAATACTAATTTTGGCAATGGTTCAGTTGTTAGCTTTCATTAAGTCTTGCTTCTAGCTCAGTTCTGCTTTCTGTTGGTTTTGAGGTAAACTTACTATTTTTGGCAGTGGCTATTTTTAGTAAGTCTAATTTTGGCAGTGGCATCATCAGCAGTTCAACTCAAGTCATCTTGTTATCCATTAGTCTCAGTTTGGCTTTGGGTTTGGTTTTCTCCTTGGACTAAGTTTCAGACTTAGTCAATTTTCATGTCTTGAAGTTGTACCCCATGCCTAGGCTTGATGACTTCAAGTTGTTTTAAAGAAGGGGACATAAAGGGGTCAAGTGAGCATTTAATTATTTAATAAATGCTTTATTGTTGCAAAATGAAATGGATGCCTAAAGGGGAAGTTGAATGATATTTTATTATTTCAAAAAAAAAAAAAAGGCAAAAAGGTGGCGTCCCTTTTGGAAGTTGAAGTGATTCAACTTCTTGGAATTTGAAGAGTTCTTGTTGCTTCATTTGCCAACTAAAGCTTATATATTGCTGATGTTTGAAGAGCTGATTATCCATGAATTTATGTTAATGTTATGCTGTCGAAATGACAACTTGGTTTTTACTTCGAGGGATGCTTACCTCCTAGTTTCAATCCAATTTCGTGTTTGAAATACAACACCTAGTTGGTTTTCATTGCTACTTCTCATCTAGACTAGCAGATTGAGCTCAATAGTTGAAGTTTTTAATGATATTTCCAATTTTGAAGTTGCTGATGCAGTCACAGCTGAAAGTGGTTTTCGCATTCAGCTTTTTGTGTGAATTTAATTTGCTTGTGGGTACTTTTCCAATCCATTCCTACACCCAAGGCGACCATCTTTGGAGAGTTTCAGATTTTAATTTTGAGTTGTTGATTTTTACTTGTCAAAATCGCCCCTCATGAAGGCCGTACCATTCTTGCTGCATTGGGATTCGTGTAAGAATTAAATTATGAGTTTTTGTTGCTGTTTCTTCATCTGATGTTGGGCGCCTATCTTCCAGCAGCTCATTGGTTTTCATTTCACACAAAACGGAGGTATTTTAAGTGAGTTGTGAATATTTCTTTGAATTTCACAGTTGCTGATCAAAATTTCCATAATTGTTATTTTACATCAGACTTGTTTAAGTTTGTATCTTCAGTCCTTTCTTCATCATTTATTGTTGTTGTCTAACATGGAATCATCCAGTATCATGGTACATTGAATCTATTGTAATTTTCATGTAATTTGCAGCTCTTTTTCCATATTGTAAGACTATAAACAGTAGTACTGTTCCAGTCCTTTATTGCTGCAATTCTTTCTTTAATTTCACATTAGTACCCCCTGGATGGTTTACCGCCAGTGTGGATAAAGAACATTCTAGAAGCATATCTTTCTTATTTGCAGCTGTTTAATTCATTGTAAAGCTGATTAGTAATACTAACAGCTATTTATTTTATTTGCTACAATTAGTTTAAATTTCATACTCCCACGATTGAGTGGTTGAGTTCAAATAATCATTTTTCTTTAATTGTAATTTTCCCCCCCACTAAATAAGTGGTTGTGTGGACTGTATTCCCCCCACGTTAATAAGTGGAAGTGAGGATTTAAATGGCTGGCTTGCCGCCTTTAATAATGTAATAATCTTACCCACTGAATAAGTGGAGTATCCCCACTGCTTGTGGATGCCTGCATCAGCAGATGAATTGTAATTTCAGTTCAGTTTATTCCTAATGATCCTTGACCATATGCTATCACCTCGCCCACATCGGGATCTTGGTGAACATTTTTGGTTAGAGTTACTTTCCATGTTGATTTGCATTTGGAGCTAACGCTAATCAGTGATTGGTTGCTAATTTGTGTGTTAAATTTTGAAAAAAAAAATTAAGGGGAATATTTCAGTGGTATCAGAGCCAAGATCTTGCCATCCTGTGAATAAGACAGAGTCAGTTGACAGATGAGTGATAGAGAAATCAGATTCTTCACCTAAGTTCAGTTTAGCTTTCAGAAGTTCTTAAGATGTTGCATTTTCTGAGGTCCAGGAATCGTGAGAAGTCAGATTTGATTGTGGCTTCGGAAGAATGCCAGTTCAAGAGGCAATGTGAACATGAGGCTGCCATACTCCGTAAACAATATCAGAGCATGACAGATGAGTTTAAGAACGATGTTTCATTTGACACGTTTTTGAATTGTGCGGTGATTCATGACCCTGGAAAGTTGGCTATGGTCAACTACATCAAAAAAATGATTAAAGAGGAAGTAGAACTTGCCATGGTTGAAGAATCAAGGAAGGAAGAAGCAAAAGGATCTGTTTGTGGTTTGCAGCCCACAAGTAAGCAAATTGAAGAGAAAAATCAGTCAATTAGTGTTGAAGAAGACACAAGCAAGGTGCACATTTTGGTTCAAAATGAAAGTGGGCTTGATGAAGATACCTTGGCAAATGAGGAGATTAAGTTAGAGTCCCAAAATACATCCCTAGACTTGCATGGGATGGGAAATAATGAAGATTATTATGGTAAGAAGATCATTACAGCAGTCTTGAGTCCTAATAAGGATTCAATCAATGAAGATCTCGAGACAAATGGCTTCTCAAAAGATGCTGGTGGAACAGTTGTGTGGGATAAGTACGTTGAAGAAGAGCAAGATGAAGCAAATACTAATGGTGTCTTTGAACCAGCTTATGACCATTACGAAAGTGAGGTTGTTGATGGTGATTCCGATGTGTTTTTATCTCCTTTTGTTGAAGATTTAGTGAAGGATAATTCTCTACTTTATGCTGAGCCAATTCCATATGAAGAATTATTGACAAGTGTCCAAGAAGACTTCTTTGGTATGTATGTGGGCACTAATGATAAAATCAGCAACACATCTACTCAAGATAATTTCATTGAAGAAAAGAATGACAAAATATTCAAAGCAACCAGCTTTGATGATTCTTTAATCCGATATAATGCTAGTGACTTGAGTGGTAGTGGGTTTGATTATCAAACTACATCTATGGAGAAAGTTATAGATGAAGATTTCAGTTCAAGTGGGTTGAGGAGTGACTCATTCAAAGAGTCAACAGTTCAAGAGGAGCATGATGATCTCTTTCCTATTGATCATTGCAATCAAACCTTTCACATTTGGGATCCGGGCGCGATGTCACCAAGGTATGATAAAGAACCGGAGTGGGATAAATTCCCCTTTGATCCTGATGAAGTTTCAGTTTGCAATGCAAGTAATGAAGTGATCTTTGGAGGAGAAGTTGCAGCAATGGCTAATGAGAACGTGATTTCTTATGTTGAAGAGAAGAATGTTTTAAAATCAGCAAATGGTTTGGATGCCTTTCAGAATTACGCACAAGAAGAGTATGAGAACTTGAAAGGTCAAGATAGAGGAACTAATTTGTTTGAAGAAGCTTGCTTGGCAAAGCTCCATAAAGATTCCTTCGAGGTGGTTGTAGCCACTAAAGCAGAGTATGTTGCTACCAAGACTTTAAGAGCATCAATCAATAATGATTCATTGCTTGAAGATATTGTTGACAAGCCTTCTATTCAGGAATTATGTAGTGAAAAAAGAAGGGAGGAAGCTGATTTTGAAAATCATGACAATGAAAACGAATCAGAAAAATTGATGTTTGATGAGCGTAGTCTTTTTGCTGATTGGGATCAAGGGCCTAAAGAGCTGCAAGTTTTGAAGGATAACTTATTGGTTTCAGAAGAGAAAATTGTTAAGGTGTTATCAAGATTTGATAGCACACACAATTGTATTGAAGAACTTTACTGGGAGCTGCAGTTTGAAGAGAGACAGAATGGCGTTAAGGGTGGAGACACTCTTTCCATGGTGCGAACCATCAAAGAAGCTTTGGAATCAATAAAAACAGATTATTTGCATTTTCTCTCAAATAGAGATAATGCCATTAAGTTTGCTGAGGAAACCTATGATGCCTATCAAGAGAAGGAGAAAGAGGTTGATAGTCTTTGCCTTGATCTTACCTTAGCTCATCACTCTTTTTGCAAAACAGAAAATCAATCATCTATGTCAGCCACACTTATGGAACAAGAAGCTAATACAACAATGCATAATGCCATAGAGATTCATTATGTTGATAGTGATTGGAAGGTAAATCAAGAGTGTGAACTCTTGAGTTGGGAAGAGAATTTGCCTCAAGAAGGGATAGCTTGCAGCCATGAGCTAGATGTGATGACTGGTAATGTGTGTGATATTCGTCACACTAAATTCTATGGATCAACAACTAATGATGGGCATCTTCAAGTTGAAGAAAATGTGCATGAATTTTATGAAGACACCAACGAAAAGGATGAAGGAAATATTGTTTCTATGATTGTGTACAACAATCCACCATCTTCACATGATTTGTTAAATTATGAGTTGATTGACAATTTCTATGTGGATGGCATTGGTAAGAAGTTTTATGTTTTTGACATGCATAATTTTATAGTCAAGCATAAGATAATGTTGGTGGATCCATTCTATATGTCAAGCAACACTCTCTTGGGATGGATAGTAAATGAGCATTTAATGGTGTTCAAACTTGAACTGGCTGGTTTTCACTCAGCATTAACCAATGGAAGAGTACCACCTATCTTAAAATGGTTGATGAGGTCAGGTCTTGGAGAGATGCATCAAATTGTGGGAGAACTTTCAGACTTGCCCCTTTGGTTTCTAGATTGTGCATTGTTGATGAGGGATTATTCTAAAATGTTGGTCATGAAAGGTTCAAACTTTGCATCGATGGTTGCAGTTGACTACATGGATTTGTGTGCTCGAGACTTTCACTATGGCTCTTGGAGATATGTTGGGAATTCTTCCCAATGTGTTGGAGATTATTTGCAGTTGGGAATTCACGCTTGGAATTCTCAACATGGCTTGATGGAGATTGTTGCAAGTAGAAAAAAGGATATTTGGAGAAATAAGGATTCAATTCTTAGAATCTTTGATGCGGCCCCCATCTTTACCAACCATTTGATGGTTCTTTCTGCTCATCAACTGGTGAATTGGAGAGATATTTTGAACAAAGGAAGGTTTAACGTTGGGTTGGAGTTTCTTGAGAGGATGTTTCCATCCTTGAGCCTGAGTAGTCGTGCTATTATGGACACTGATTTTCATTGTTGCAGCAGTTGTTCAATTCTTTGCACACTGATTTTCCTAAAATCAGACTTTAAGTGGTTCATTTCAGATTTCATGGGCAGCTGGTACACTCATTTTTTCTTTTCACAATCTTTTATCAATGATGATTTTTGGCTTCAAAAGTGGGTAATGGTGTTTCATAGTGATTCAGATCAGTATTGGATGGTGTTCAAGTTATGTTCTAGTGGCTTTCTTTGTACAATCTCTTGCACTAGTGTTTGGGGCAGCGAACCTTTGCTTGATTTGGTTCAACTTTTTGAGACTTTGAGGGAGAGATTGGTGGAAGTTTTCAGAGTTTTTCTTGAATATGTCAGAATTACTCAGAGGAGGCATTATACATCCTTAAGGAGCTTTGAGGATGCAGTTGCTATGACTTTGCAAAGAGCTGTTTTTTCCTTCGCAAACAGCTATGATGGAATCACATTTGCTGTTGTGATTTGGTTTGATGCTTTGAGGAGTGATGTTGATGAGAATATTTTTGAGTTGTTTAGATTATTCTTCTTTGTTCTCAGAATGGTGATTGACATTGACATTGCAGATGTTAATTCCTCAGAGTTTATTGAGCATGAGACGCTGCTAGATTTTGATTCAATTCCTTCTATGTTGTTCGACTTGAATTTCAGGCATGTTATCACTTTGAGGTTGCAGGGATGGTTAGTGCAGTTATGGTGCAGTGATTTCATTCGTGTGATCAGAGTAGAGCAGCATCAACATGATGGAACCTTTCCAAGATGGACTTGGGACCCCGGGATCTTACATGTTTGGTGGGATCAGTTTGGAGTGTTGTGGCATTGCTTGAGGACAAGCAATTTTGGGAAGAGCGGACTGTAATGTCCCCATTTTGGCCATATGCTCTTCTTTGACTGATAGCCTATTTCCGGAAATCTGTAGGTTGATCAAAAGTGAAATTAGGGTTTCCTTGCTTGGAGGTTTGTGGCATTTCTAGGTATTTACTATTTTTAGTAAATACTAATTTTGGCAGTGGTTCAGTTGTCAACTTTCATTAAGTCTTGCTTCCATTTCAGTTCTGCTTTCTGTTGGTTTTGAGGTAAACTTACTATTTTTGGCAGTGGCTAGTTTTAGTAAGTCTAATTTTGGTGGCATCATCGCTAGTTCAACTCAAGTCATCTTGTTATCCATCGGCCTCATTGGCTTTGGGTTTGGTTTTCTCCTTGGACTAAGTTTCAGACTTAGTCAATTTTCATGTCTTGAAGTTGTACCCCACGCCTAGGCTTGATGACTTCAAGTTGTTTTAAAGAAGGGGACATAAAGGGGTCAAGTGAACATTTAATTATTTAATAAATGCTTTATTGTTGCAAAATGAAATGGATGCCTAAAGGGGAAGTTGAATGATATTTTATTATTTCAAAAAAAGTAAAAAGGCAAAAAGGTGGCGTCCCTTTTGGAAGTTGAAGTGATTCAACTTCTTGGAATTTGAAGAGTTCTTGTTGCTTCATTTGCCAACTAAAGCTTATATATTGCTGCTGTTTGAAGAGCTGATTATCCATGAATTTATGTTAATGTTATGCTGTCGAAATAACAACTTGGTTTTTACTTCGAGGGATGCTTACCTCCTAGTTTCAATCCAATTTCGTGTTTGAAATACAACACCTAGTTGGTTTTCATTGCTGCTTCTCATCTAGACTAGCAGATTGAGCTCAATAGTTGAAGTTTTTAATGATATTTCCAGTTTTGAAGTTGCTGATGCAGTCACAGCTGAAAGTGGTTTTTGCATTCAGCTTTTTGTGTGAATTTAATTTGCTTGTGGGTACTTTTCCAATCCATTCCTACACCCAAGGCGACCATCTTTGGAGAGTTTCAGATTTTAATTGAGTTGTTGATTTTTACTTGTCAAAATCGCCCCTCATGAAGGCCGTACCATTCTTGCTGCATTGGGATTCGTGTAAGAATTAAATTATGAGTTTTTGTTGTTGTTTCTTCATCTGATGTTGGGCGCCTATCTTCCAGCAGCTCATTGGTTTTCGTTTCACACAAAACGGAGGTATTTTAAGTGAGTTGTGAATATTTCTTTGAATTTCACAGTTGCTGATCAGAATTTCCATAATTGTTATTTTACATCAGACTTGTTTAAGTTTGTATCTTCAGTCCTTTCTTCATCATTTATTGTTGATGTCTAACATGGAATCATCCAGTATCATGGTACATTGAATCTATTGTAATTTTCATGTAATTTGCAGCTCTTTTTCCATATTGTAAGACTGTAAACAGTAGTACTGTTTCAGTCCTTTATTGCTGCAATTCTTTCTTTAATTTCACATTAGTACCCCCTGGATGGTTTACCGCCAGTGTGGATAAAGAACATTCTAGAAGCATATCTTTCTTATTTGCAGCTGTTTAATTCATTGTAAAGCTAATTAGTAGTACTAACAGCTATTTATTTTATTTGCTGCAATTAGTTTAAATTTCATACTCCCACAATTGAGTGGTTGAGTTCAAATAATCATATTTCTTTAATTGTAATTTTCCCCCCCACTAAATAAGTGGTTGTGTGGACTGTATTCCCCCCACGTTAATAAGTGGAAGTGAGGATTTAAATGGTTGGCTTGCCGCCTTTAATAATGTAATAATCTTACCCACTGAATAAGTGGAGTATCCCCACTGCTTGTGGATGCCTGCATCAGCAGATGAATTGTAATTTCAGTTCAGTTTATTCCTAATGATCCTCTGACCATATGCTATCACCTCGCCCACATTGGGATCTTGGTGAACATTTTTGGTTAGAGTTACTTTCTATGCTGATTTGCATTTGGAGCTAACGCTAATCAGTGATTGGTTGCTAATTTGTGTGTTAAATTTTGAAAAAAAAATTAAGGGTAATATTTCAACTTGGTTCGAAAGAAAGAACCTATTTTAATGGCTAAAGTAGGTCAATGCAACTTGAAAGTATAAGCTACAAATTCACAATATAAAAGCAATGAAAAGTCACAAGAAGGATATTGAAAGAAGATTGTATGAGATGTATTGATGTACATGTTTCTACTTAATTAATACAAGCTCAGTATCTCTTTAATGGTGGAGTTTTCTATGAAAGGGTTTCTCCACGCATATCTAGTATTGTGTTTGTTGATTTCTTATTGTTATAATTATTTATCCATATTCTATTTCAAATTTAATGGTTAATAACATGTACCTCTTGATGATCACACGATTATAATACAAACTTTTACAAATTTAAACTTAATCAACCCTAACAACAATAACCATGCAAGATCTTGACAATTAAGAACACAAGAACACCAAGATTTACATGGAAACCCTTACTAGAGAAAACCACATCAAAATAATGATTATATAAAAACTTCTTACAATCTTTGTAGGCACCAACCTACAGGAGACACCATTCCCCTCTTATACAATTTGTAGGCACCAACCCACTAGAGACACCAATACTCACAACTGAGAACCAATCTCTTTGATATGAGGCACCAAACTCGCCAATATGGGGCATCAACCTCTCCAATATGAGGCACCAACCTCTTCAATAGAATCTTATCTTCTTGAGAATAAATCTTTAAATAATCTTCTTTTATATTCTCCTCAAAATCTGGTCCTTCCATGTATGATGATAACATATGCCTTTCTCACAAGATCTGCCTTGATTATATATTTATTCTTGTCTTCATACAAGACTGCTGGTATAATTGCTATCTTTATTGTATCTTTTAATCACTGCCTTTGAACAATCGCTTCTCCTTATAATATGCTCTTCATAATATAATTGCTACTCTTTTTAATTACTTCTCTATCATAATTGTTTCCTTATTAGTGACCACTGCTTTATTTATAATAAAGATCACTGCTCCTCTTTTTTAAATACTGATTGTTGCATAATTAGTGATCTTTAGAATTGCGGCATATTAATGTCATAAGTAATCGTTAGATATTAACAAACTAACTTGATCACTTTCTGCATATTAATCTTATAAGTAATTGTTGCACATTAACAAACTGACTTGATCGCTTCCCTTAGAATTTTTGTCTTATACAATTTAAATTGGGTGATTAGCATATGATTTCCTTTATTGATATTAATCGCTGCTTCGTAATGATATATCCATCTTCATAAGAACTACCTTGAGAGGTTATAAGCATTATCTCTTCAGGTTATAAGCATTGATCAATGTACTCCACTACCAAATCATATAACTCTTGAAAATAGTAACAATTGTAGGTTATCTTGAAAGGCCTTAGATGATTTACTTCATTCTTCCTTTGACATCAATGACTACAATGTGTGTAAGAACCCTATGTTCTCCCCAACTGTATTCCTGCACTTCTAATGATTATTCTCTGAATTTGAGCCTTGAGGAATATTGTGTCATGTCCCCTTCTCAGTGACATCTCTCAGAGGACAGGATTGGCCTATCACACGACCCTCGTAGGCTGATTGATTGGATAGAGGGTCACTTCGGAGCTTGGCTCAGCTTCAGTTAGCAGAGATTGATCAGTGGTCTTTCGTTCTGGCTCAATCGGAGGCTTTTTGCAGAATTGCTATTTTTAGCAGTTCCTGGCAGGCAGTGTGGGACCCCTGCTATTTTTAGCAGTATGGCTTTGGCGGCATCCAGAATCACTTGAGTTCATACATCGACGGATCAGTCAGAGATGAGTACGAGGAAAATATTAATATTTAATTGTATTGATTAAATATTAATTATTTAATGATTTATAATATAAAGTTATAATGTTATATTATAACTTAAGTGATTTGCCTTGAGGGGTGCGCCATCATTAAAGGGGGCCAGTTTGACATTTGATTTATATTAAAATATTCAGCAGGAGACTATTGAAATATTAAAATATTAAAATGTGAATAATTTATCAAAACCCTATTCTTAAGGAAATCGCACTTTTCAGCATAAGTGAGGATTTGCCTTGGGTTTTGAGCCATTATGTGATTATTGAGAATTGAAACTGATCAACTTTGATCTGAGCCTGAGACTTTAGGGTTTCGCGTTCGAATTCCTTGGGGAACGAGCCATCTCCATTGGAAAGCAATTCAGAGGGTGTGGAATATCACTTGATCTATTGCCAGCAGAGGTTTTCTTATCCAGAGGAAACTACAGAGCTTCAGAGATTGTCTATTATCAGAGATTCTTCAGTGTTTTGCATCCAGACAGTATTCATTCATCAAGGCGCCCATTACAGAGATTCAAACATTGATATTTGGAGAAGTCCGTACAAAACTTATTGCTGTCTGACAGGCCGTACTACTGTACAGCAGGCCGTACCACTTGAAAGAGCCGTACTCATCAAATAAAAAGAAACGCCTTTGATTGGGGTTTCCAGTTGGCATCATCTTAGGCGCTGGAGTTGCTGGAAGCATTCGGGATCACCAGACCGGAGGAAGCTTCATTCTTTGTTGCAGCCGTACAAATCTTCAAGCTTGCTGGTTACCAGGTTTTTACCAATAAAAATCATTATTTTTTCTTTGCATGTTAGCCGATCTATATTGTATTGAGCTCAAATGAATAAAAGATGAAACGCCTTCATTCTCTATTGTATTTTCCACACATATTGTTCATCTAGCATTTTTAAGGAATTTATTATCATTTTCAAGAAAAGCCGTACCTTTCATTTATTGCATTAAAAACTCAAAATTTGCAAAAAAAACCAAAAACGTCAGAAAAACAAAAAAACTTCAGTCAGAATCAGTGTCAGGGGGAAACTAGGGTTTCTACAGGTTGCTATTAGTGGATACGATTTTATATCATGCTAAGTTAACATAAACATATACTGTGTTTTAGATCAGTCAAAATATGACAAACCCATTCGAAGAAACATCAAAGCATATCTGTCTTCTTTCCCAAACCAAAGGTTTTGAGTGATTATATTTCCAGCCATTGACGGTGAATTTCTTCCTCGTAAATTCTAGTCAGGTATATTGAAGCCATCTCTGTATACTCCAAGCAAGATTGATGTATCGTAATGATTAATATTCAATGACAATTAAGGGGGATGTCAAAGAAGAAACACACTAACACAACAAATGTAGTTCAGGATGACTCCCCTATATACAAATATTTGATCTGCTTCTGAGACATTGTAATGTTACACTCCCCTTTCATCTCTCTACTTTTAGGCCCTTCATAAAGATTCTTTCCTAGAGTCTGATTGCAAATCAAATTGCATGTTTCATGGAGCCTCATTGTAACATTAGTTATTCTATAGCCAAACACATATTATAATACTTGTTAGGAATCTCAAGGTGGCCCAGGTACTTTCCTAAAGGACTCTGTTGTGCGCTAAATTTTTTTTGCATGGGAGAAGAATTGAAAACCAAAAAGAAATAAATTATATTCATAGCTACAGAAGAATAAATTAAATCAATGGGATCAATGTCCATATATTGTGACATGTCAACCCTTAGACCAGTTATTCCTTATTATAACTTGTATGTTGTAGTCAGTTTTGTTTCTGGTCTGATGAAAAGATTGAAAGAGGATAATGTACTTTATAGGGGATGGCAGATTGCCACCACAATTTGTTCTTTTTCTGATGCATTACCATAAGTAGTATGCCTCTGTAAGGCCTATCACTGCTTTTGCCTAGATTCAAGTTTAACGCTGGATATAAAATATTAAAAACAACTTGGTCTTGCAGATTAGTGATTTGGACATTTACTTAAGATTTTACATAAGAAATATTTAAAAGGGAGACAAACAAGTTTCTCTCTAATTTGACAATTGGCAGTAGGTTGACACTTGTTGCTGACAGTACCTGATTACTAAATCTCCACTTTTTGAGGGACAGTTTGATGTGTAAGAGAACTGAAATACTGGTTTTTGATTTTGTTATTGTGATTCAGGAACATGCTTCAAGGCCCATGGAAAGAAGCTGGTGCTCCGGTAGTTACATTGCAAATTGATGATGACAATGTCAATAGAGAGGCAGTGACGATGGCACTCTCTTATTTGTATGGACACCATCCAAAACTCAATGACAGTAATGCTTTCCGGGTTCTTGCAGCTGCATCATTTCTTGATCTTCAGGTGAGGAACAGATCTTATCAATAATCTGGAGATAAAATGGTTGACAGTGTAATGCAATCCAAATGAAAGCACACTAGATACACAATTACTTGATTCCACATTACAATATAGCAGAAGGCTATCGATTCACTTTAAGAGATTAATTATGTATAATGCACATGCATCGTAGAATCATTAAAAGTATGCTGTTTATGTTGTCCTGAATGCAGGATCTTTGTACAATATGTACTGATTTTATAATATCTGACATATGGAGCTCAAACTTCTTAGTATATCAGGTTTGTATTTTTTATAAAGGGACTTATTCGGTTGAATATGACACCTAATGTATTGATTCATTGGTCATGATACCATCTAGCTTTGAGCCTTTTCATTTGAGCAGGCATTTGCTGAAAGGCAAGATTATGGTGTACATGGTGATCGTGTCAGAAAGGCATGTTGGGGCTACCTTTGTCGAGGGGGTGCCATGGAATTAAGAGAGGTACCTTCAAGCTCTTTCTTTTGTCTCCCTTTGAATTTGCAACAACTGGAATATAAAATTATGCTTGAAAAATAGTTCTATCTTTTTTGTGTATGATAAAATGCTAAATATTGCTGTTTCCTGCTGAAATGGGACTGCTTTTTTGGTTGATGTGCTGATACTGTCCAAAAGACAGAAAAAATCTAATTGAATTTTTAACTTTTATGTGATACCTTAATGCTCCTAATTTTTAAGAGATTACATTCAGGCACAGTAACAAAAATGACACAAAGCCGATTCAACCATACATGAAATTGAGATATAATAATATGTATTGAGTAAACCCCTGTAGCTATCAACTTGTTGATAATGATATGCCAGATAATGTACTCTGAAGTATCAGACACTATAATGTCAATTCCTTTCTAACTTGCTACTTCATGACTAAATTGAAATCTTGATATTGCAGAGAAAGAAGAGAGAGGGAGAGAGCAGGGAGTATAATATAAGTGGAAGGATAGTAGCAATTTGTCAGCAATTGAGAACTGGTTTGTTGAAAGACATTGTTAAGGAAAACCCCTTCTGAATACACATGAACTGAGATTTCTGCTTCTAATATGAATCTTCCATTTCTTGTAAACCAGAGCTCAGTTATTAACTGCCTTTCTTAATTGATGAGCCTCTAATCAAACCTACTTCCTAAATTTTACACCTACGAATGGTGCTTGGTTGCAGCTAATTGATGTTATATATTGCCAGATACTTCTTTGTTCCAAGTTATTTTCTTGAATCTGAGAATTATTGTTTATGTTAGGCCCAACTGTCTTGTGACCCTATTGCACTTTCCTACCTTGGTCACAATATCATTTGTAACTCTTAAAGTTGCTTACTTTGATTATGTTATTGATTTGCTAATACACCCTACGGATTATTACTTATTTGGTTCATGAATCCTTGTATTTTGACTTCCATTATGTAAACAACCTTGCCAAATCTGCCCTGAATTTCTTGTTTTGTTGCCTTTGGTATTTTGTCAAACAGTTGTCTTGCAAGGTGTTTATTGCTGGTAATTTGTTTTCTGATCTGTATTGCTTGTTTGGAATGAAGATTTGATGCATAGAAAACTTAACTAACAATGCCAAAGACTCTCAATTGCAACTAGATGAAATGCAGATATCTTTTTATGATTTTCTAATGCAATTATATGACTGAAACTAATACAGACTTACAGCTACAGCATTAATGCATTTTGACAAACAGTTGGGAAGCAAACTACTATCTCCATAATATTGCAAGTATATTGTCTATAAACTGATTACAACTTGATTGACATCCACTACAGTAGATCGCCCTCAAATAGGTGCGATTACAATGCCAATAAGAGAGACTAGAATGCAATGACAATGCAACTTGAATCTAATTACAAATCTTTATTCAACTAAATGCCCTTTAGAGGAAGATGATTTTACAATGCAGACAATGACTGAAATGATACAATTCTAATGATAATGATTACAATGCAAGAAATTGATGGAACCTGGGATATGCTGGCTGAAGATGGAGAATACGATTTGTGCCAAAATACTGATGAAAGTCGCCCAGATTTGCAGCGCCTAGCTTCTTTGATGAATGGCAATTCCTTTCCAAGCTTGGTCGTATTTTTCATATGCCTCTAACATCAATATCGAACCAGCTGGAGTAGCGCCAGTCTCTTCTTTAATTACCACGATTTCTTCAATAGGAAAAGACAAGAATCAAATCTTTCTTTGTAGCTGAAAATTGATGGCTGCAACTGAATTAAAATATCTCCAATGCCTCCTTCAAGAAGTCGATTGGTATCTATGACTGCAAACAATTCCCAAACTGCCAAAATCAATTATCTCCAGGTCTGAAAGTGATCTTCTAAAATCTGCAAATATCTCCTCAAATCGTCCTTCTTCAAATCTTCAAAATTTGGCCATAGGCCATTAAATTTTGCTCCAATCCCACTCAAATCCAGCTAGGGTTGATGTTGCACTACCGAAACCGGTACCCTAGAGTATTCAAACCCTCGGGCAATGCAAGCACGCAGCTCTTTACCAAACAGGTATGAAGATAGAATAACTCAAGACATGATCAAAGTGGCTTGCATTGAGCTTCTTATAAAGAATTCAAATTCACCTCCAAGAAGCTTCTAGAAAATAATATTATTTTATTCCAAGTGACTATGATATAATATTTATTTTAGTCACTTTATTAAATTAATTAAATATAAAACTATCTTATTAATTTATTGAGATAACTTTACAAATAATTAATTTAATATTTATTCCCTTATTTCTCCTATTTAGCCTTTGGGAATAAATAAGGCTAAATACATTGTAGGTGTGGCTAATGTGAAGGGGACATTACAGTCCTCTTTTTCCGACATTGCTTGCCCTCAAGCAATTGCAAACTAGGATGCTGTAGAATTTGATCACTCTCCCATGTGGCATCCTCGGCGGGCAAGTCTCTCCATCTCACGAAATACTCCTTCACCACCCTATTCCTCAATCTCTTCTCCTAGGTGTCTATAATCTCCTCAGGACTAGGACCAAATGTCCCTCCTCATCTAACGGTGAAAGCTTCGAAGAAGAAGTAACTTGCTGCCGTAGTGCCTTCTTAAGGCACGAAACATGAAACACATTATGAATCTTACTGC
Source organism: Sequoia sempervirens (assembly GCA_007258455.2). Classification (NCBI taxonomy): domain Eukaryota; kingdom Viridiplantae; phylum Streptophyta; class Pinopsida; order Cupressales; family Cupressaceae; genus Sequoia; species Sequoia sempervirens. The sequence continues at coordinate 5,995 of VDFB02267076.1, read as the reverse complement.
TTTCCAACAGCTTCAAATCATATGCTAACTCTCCAACACACTTGATGACCCTGTATGGCCCATAAAATCTAGGTTTCAGCTTCTCTGCATGGCTCTTCTTCAAAGAAGACTATCTATAGGGCTGCAAATGAAGGTAGACCAAGTCTCCCACCTCAAAACTGCACTCAACCCTATTTTTGTCAGCATAAGTCTTCTGCTGATTCAGTGCCACCTGTAGGTTGTTCTTGAGTGCCCTCAATATATCCTGACTCTCTTGGATCCAATCCTTGGCCTTCGGAGCCCTGCTCTCACCGAAAGCCAAATCCATGAACGATGGTGCATCATATCCATATAGTGCCCGGAAAGGAGACATCCCAATAGACATATGATAAGTGGTATTATAATAGTACTCTCCCAAATGCAACCACTTAATCCATACCTTCTGCTGTCCTGAGATGTAGTTGCGCAAGTACCCCTCGACCCACCTATTCACAATCTCTGTTTGGCCATTTGTCTGAGGGTGATAACTTGTGCTTGGAGTCAACTCAGTATCTGCCAACTTGAATGGTTTTTGCCAAAATGCACTCAAGAACCTGCTATCCCTGTCACTGACTATGAATCTTGGTAGCTCGTGCAACCTGAAAATCTCCCTAAAGAACAACTCAGCTACCTGTGGTGCCCTGTACTCTGTAGGAATAGCAAAGAAGTGGGCATACTTCGTTAATCAATCTACCACCACAAAGATACAATCTCTCTGATGCACCTTGGGTAGACCAGTTATGAAGTCCATGGAAATGCTTTCCCACTTCCGCTTTGGAATGGGCAATGACTGCAATAGACCAGCTTGATGTGTATGCTTGGATTTGTTCTACTGGCAAGTCACACATTCCTTGACATGTCTCAAAACATCCTCCTTGAGGCCCTTCTAAGAAAACCTCTCCCTGACCTTTCTGTATGTCTTAAAATAGCCCTGATGGCCTGTTAGAGGAGTGTCATGTGAAGCTTGTAGTATCTTCTCCTTCAACATAGATTCTGGCACCAAGTAGATCCTATCCTTGTAGAAAATCACATCATCCACCACTCGGTACCTGTCATCCTGTACTAGTCCGTCCATCACCTCACACGCAAATTTGTTCTTGGAGTACTCAACCAACAAGAGAGACTTCCAATCAGTTGAAATCTCTGAAAGTGAACAAGCGGCAAGCTTCCTGGAAAGGGCATAAAAAACAATGTTCTTTTTCCCTTTCACATACTCTATATCAAAGTCATAGGCCTGTATCTTACTGACCCATTTCTGCTGCCTCTCGTTCAGATCTTTCTATTCCAAGAAATACCTGAGACTATTGTGGTTAGTCCTCACCACAAATTTCCCTCCAACCAAGTACTGCCTGAACTTCGCCAATGCATGCATTATGGCGAGCATCTCTTTATCATATATGGAATAGAGTCTCTCAGGCCCCCTCAACTTGCGGCTCTCAAAAGCAATGGGGTGTCGATTCTGCATCAAGACCCCTCCAATGCCTTAACTCGAAGCATCGCACCAAGTACAAAAGGCTAGGTGAAGTTTGGAAGTGCTAGGACTGGGCAACTGCTCATCATCTCCTTGAGCTTGTCAAAAGTTCGCTGTGCCTTGTCTGACCAATTGCATGCACCCTTCTTGGTGAGATCTGTCAAAGGTGCCCCCAATTGTGAAAAGCCTCTAACAAAGCACCTGTAATAGTTGCATAGCCCAAAGAATCCCCGCAACTCAATGAGTGTCCTGGGTGTTGGCCAATCAAGTATTGCCTGTATTTTCTCCTGATGAACCTGTACCCCCTGTGCACTTATCACATTCCCCAAGTACAAAATCTCTCTAAGACCAAACTCACACTTCGAGGCCTTAGCATATAGAGATTGCTCCTCTATGATAGTCAAAATCTCATCAAGCTGTCTCAAATGCTCATCCCAGGTCTTGCTATAAATGAGCAAGTCATTGAAGAATACCAAGAGGAACTTACGCAACTGCTTGTTGAAGATTTGGTTCGTGCATGACTGAAATGTAGCAGGTGCGTTTGTCAAACCAAATGGCATGACCAAAAACTCATAATGTCCATAGTGGCATCGAAATGTAGTCTTATGTATATCCTACTCTCTGACTTTGATCTGATGGTACCCTGAGCGAAGATCTATCTTGGAAAAGTAGACTGCACCATGTAACTCATCTAGTAACTCATCGATCCTGGGGATTGGATACCTGTTCTTAATAGTTTTTTTGTTGAGAGCTTGGTAATCAATGCACATTCTCATCGTCCCATCCTTCTTCTTTACCAAGACCACCGAAGAAGCAAAAGGACTGGAGCTCGGTCTAATGTGTCCCATCTCGAGCAATTCCTTAATTGCTTGCTCAATCTCATCCTTGAACTTTTTAGGATGACGATAGGGGGTGGTGATGACTGGTTTGGCCCCCTCCTCCAACTCAATGGTATGCTCAAAACCTCTGTCTGGTGGCCTCCTTGGAGGTATCTCTCCAAAAACCTTATCATGCTTCCCCAAGAGCTCTTGAATGTCAATGTGATAAGGCTGATCTGAATTTGGAGTCTCCTTAGTGGTGATCAAACACTTTGCTGCCTATGCTACATCACCATGCCGAAAGATGCTCTCCATGTGCTTAGCTGACACAACCTTTGGTGGTCCGGTTGTCATACCTCTAAGCACAACTCTCCTACCATCTGCTGCTCTGAATTTGAGCTCCATGGTTTGAAAGTTTTGTGAATATTTTCCTAGGGAATGTAGCCACTGAATCCCAAGGATAGCATTTCTGTCACCTAAGTCCACCACATAGAAATCATCCGTGACTGTGTAATTGCCCAATGTGATAGGCAACTGCTGAATCCTCCTAGTGCATGACATGTTATATCCATCCACCACCATCACATTAAAACCCTCAAAATCTTCTGGTGGCAACCCCTGCTTCGCCACTATGGCTGCATCAATGAAGTTGTGGGTGACCCCACTATCAATCAATACTGTGGTGTGCTGTCCCTGTAAAAATCCTCTGACTCTGAAGGAGTTGAATCTCGGTGTGCCTGATAAGGTAGCAACAGTGCTACTCTTGCCCTTGTCCTGGGGCTGCTCCTCATCTAAGCTACTTTCCTCACCGTCCTGTGGCTGCCCCTCATCATCATTGTCTTCACTCTCTGATTTGACCTCAATGAAGTGAACCTTGCCTTTACCAAGGCAACGGTGTCCACGCTCCCAATGCTTTCTGCAGTGATAGCATATTTGTTTTCTCCTACACTCCTCACAATCCTCTTCCTCTTGTTTGCTCCACTTGGGCCATTCCTTCTTAGCAGGTTTCTTGCCATTGTCTTTATGTGAGGAAGAACTGTGAGGTGGGTATTTGTTCTTTTGATTGCTTGAGAACTTGCTCTTATGATTACTAGACTCCATGTACCTAGCTTTCTTGATTGTCTCTTGTAATGAAGTAGGGTTGAGAGCTTTAACCCAACCTCTCAAGGGATCCATCAAACCATCCATGAATAAAACCAGCAATCTTCTTTCTGAAATATCGGTTACTAGGACAGCCAACGTTTGGAAATCAGCAATGTAAGTATCCAATGATCCCCACTATTTCAGCTGAGCTAACTCCTTGAAATGGAGTTCGGGATCCTTGACATCAAATCTCTCAATTAACCTCTCAGTGAATTCTGCATAGGAGGTGATCTGGTCATGGTCCATTGTAACTAGATCGTGATGCCACCATTCATGCGCAACTCCATCCAAATGTATAGTAGCATATTTGATTGCTTCATCCTCGGGCATAGGATTAAGCTGAAAATAAGTATCAACCTTTTGCACCCAAGCTCGTGCTGATGTCTTCCCAGATCCATCAAAATAAGGCAAACTCAATTTGCCTACCTTCCTCCTGAGTTCATTGCGCTGCTCACAATTACCCTTGCCGGGTCTATGTCTCATCATCTAGTCTATGTATTCACAGAGAGAAATATCATGTTGGAACCCTGGACTAGCATTAAGCCATTCTTGTCTAAGTTGCTCCTGCAGCTCGATCATTGAGAGCTCATTATCTTCTTGTGGCTCTTCTCTATTTGGGAAGATTGGCATCATGGGTCTTGACCCTGTTTGTGTAGCTTGATGATGATATGATGCTTATAGTTATAAATGATTTATCATGCTTATGGTGTTACTTATGATAGATAGTTCATCTATGAGTTGATATGTTAGTAAATTAATTAATTAAAATGACTTTCATCGGATATTGGTTCTAACCTGTTGACGTGGTTTTTGCGACTACACCAACACATAATAAAGTCGCCAACGGCTACTCTATCCTCTCTTGAACAAAGTTTCCTGCATGCTAAGATTGCGAGATAAATCATACATTTAACTCCAAGGTTCCTTTAATGCGAATAGTCTCAGTTGGCTTGATGTGATTTTTGCTGGTATTTCAAGGGGACTTACACAATTGTTCGACAGTTGACAGCAGATAGCGGACTAAGGGCTTTCATGTAATTCGAATGATTTGGCAAGTGAGCACAAGTTTCCTAATCCTAACTAGAAATGAACTGAAATTAAATGAGTGTAGGGCCTAAGAAGTTTATGTTCTATCTAATGCAAGATATGTGGAGTTCGACTTTAGCAGACTTCAACCGGATTTTACCTAGCCTCGCATCGGACAACTTCAGCAAAATTGGTGCAATCTTCAGAGGAGTAACGAAGAATATTCAGATTATAATTCAACATACATGTACCATCACAACGATGCATACAAGCATACGAACCACAATCGAAGTTAAGTTTGAAATGATTTCCAGTTGACCATGCAAGGCAAACTCACCATCAACAAGTTGCTAGTGGTATGGATAAAGAGAAGCTACTTCGATCAAACACCACAAATCCATAGTAAACTACTTGCATGAAATGAAAACTACACTACTTTAAGCTACTTCAAGTTGCTACGTGAATTGGAAGGACGAAGAAGCCTCGACAACTACTCATAACAAAGAAGAAATCACCATCAATGAAAATTCTTTATTATGAAAGCATTCACGACAACTTCTTACAAAGTATTCAAAGGGAAGACTTTCCTTCCTTTTCAATCTAAACTACTCTACTTTCTACTCTATCAATTTCTCTCTACTCCCTCTCTCTCCCTCGCTATCCTAACCGATCTAATTCTAATGAGATACAAAATGAGGGGGACTCCCCCTTTATATGGCCAAGTCCAACGGACGACTTAGATTACAATCGGCTGGATGGCCAGGATCGCGCCACCTCAGCCCTAAACAAGATTCGCCCTAAAAACCGCCACAAAGGAGAGTGGGGTAATAAATGAGCCATTAATGGCCACCATCCTTCTAGAAGATTCCAACTTTGAAACGCGTTCACACTGTTCTTGATCTTCTTCTTGACGTTGTTCTTCAACTTTGCTCGAGCTTCCATTCTTTTCTCCATCTTGAGTTTTGAAAACCATCTCTTCTCTGTCACTAAGTCTCAACACTTAGCCATTTTCTTGCAACTTTTCTTCCTTCAAGGTTGAAATGTCATCTTGGATCACTTAAGTCATCATCACTTGGTCTAGACGTTTCTCCTGCAAAACAAGCAAGGAGAAGAGCATTAGAACACTTCATAATATAAATTCAACTCACTTACCAGGATTTTCAGGCTCTAACTTCCAAGTGTTCACCGTCTTCACTAGCCAACTTCATGTTCAAATTCTTCATGCTTTAGCCAAATTTCCAACCCATCTTGCATTCTGCCTGGCGCACTTCACTCTGATATTTCATCCAACTCAGACTCGAGAAAAAATGCTTTCATCAGGAATTTGATCAAAAATTATCTAGGTGATCATTTTCAAATTCATCGGCCAAGGCAATTTTATGTCAACAACACATTTTATTCCATGCCTTAAATTTTTTTTTTTTTTTAAATTTCCCTTAGGAAATTCATCAACCTGGTGCCCATTTGAAATCTTTACCTCGGAATCCTTGGCGAGCTGTGGAAGACATTAAAATCCATT